>LBNU01038180.1:259853-288634 GCA_014162995.1 Artemisia annua | reverse complement strand
TTAGGAGTTATAAGGGTGTTTGTTGGGTTAAGTTTGGTTTTGGGTTTAGAATAACAAAATGGATCCGTTTGGTTTAGCAAATATTAAGGACCAAAAATGTAATTCCACCAAACAAAAAGGGCTGATGTTGTACATTTACCAAAGTGCTCCAAAGGGCCAAACTTGCCATCTTTGATAAACCAAAGACCAAAAATGTGATTTTCCCAAGTTTAAAACCCCAGGGACCAAAATTGCCAATTTCCAAAGTTGAGGGGCTTGTTTTGCCATTTCATGAAAACTTTTATCCAAGGATCAGTATTGAACGTTTTTGACTTTCCAAGGACTTAAGTTGACTTTTCTTCAAAATATTTTATCTAAGGGTCATTTCTGCCATTTTCTGAAAGTATAGGGACTGATTTTGACAATTTTGCAATTTTGCTTAGTTTTTCGTTTGTTTTCAATCCTTTACACCTGAAACGCTTAAAAGCATACTCAAAAGATATTTTTGACATTATTTGGTCGTTTTCAGGTGTTTTTGGTCGTTTTGGTTCGGAAAATGGAAGGAAAGATATGTGTAAAAAGGCACATATCGGTAACGGTAAGTAAAAAAACATCACTTATATGATATACAAACTTTCGTAGTTTCACAATAATAAAACCTTCATGAAAGTTTCGCAATAATAAAACTAATCAAGTAGGCCATTTTGAAAAAGAGATTGAGAAAAGTAGGCATTAAAAGATCACTATAATTGCCACCACTGGTAAAATATGTTTAAAACTCACGAGTTTTAATATGGTCATGTTAAATTGATAACAGGTACTCAAATTCAACTAAAATAGCCTACTGAAAACAAATTGTACAACAAACCAATTACTCCGCATAACAGTAAGCACCAAGTTGAACTGTTGAACAATTATGCAAAGAAAAAATACAGTAGCAGTAGTAGAACAAACCAATATTCCCATGCAAACTTTATGTTTATTGGCTCTAAAACTTTACTGAATTATATCACCTTTCGGGTCTTATCGGGTTGACCCGATAACCCGATAAGGTAAATAATTTCACCCGAACCCGACCCGATAACAATGTCGGGTTATCGGGTTCGGGTCAAACCAACCCGATAAGTTTTTTTGTCCCGATTAGACCCGACCCTATAAGCCTTGTCGGGTTCGGGTTCGGGTCAGGTTGACCCGACCCTACTGACACCCCTACATGCTATTATGGAGTATTATTTTCATAAATATTTGGATTATTAGGGAATCCAATGCTAAAAAAATATGCGTTGTTCTTTTTTTTTTAATGGTTTTGTTGTACATGGGCAGGGCAATATTTGTAAGTACTTTTGGTTGGTAGTTGAAAGTTGAGTCGTATATGGGCAGAGCAATAACCGAATGTCTACAATGCATTTGTGTATTTGTAGTGTAGCTACACATTTAAAAAATACTAATATTTTTGAAAAATTTATGTAATGAGGCAATGTTTTGAAAACCGGGTTTCAAATCGACCCGGTCGAGTCACCGGGCACCGGGTCAACCGGTTCGACCGCCGGGTCAACCCGGTTTTCAATTTATTATTTTTGTTATTTTTTCGACCGGGTCAACCGGTTCGACCGCCGGGTCAACCGATTCGACCACCGGGTCAACCCGGGTTATTATTAAAAAAATTTGAAAAAACGAAACCCGACCGGGTTTCACGGCGTGTCTAACCGGTTATCCCGGTTTTAGAAACCCGGGTTTATTTGACCTTTTTTTTTTGTTGAAACCGGTCGAACCGGTTAACCCGGCCGGGTCCACCCTGGTTTCAAAACACTGTAATGAGGTAAATAAATAAGGCCAATGACTTGCAAACGAGGACAATTAAATGATGAAAAATTGACTACGGTTTTTGAACAACTAGAAATAGGATTCACTAAACCTCTAATAAAGTTGACTTGGTATGAAAAACCAAATTTAAAAAAGGCTGTGATAGTAGAAGGATATCTAACATTTTTATTGACACATTCATACTTCTCATTTGAAATTCAAATATTTGTAAATTTGTTAAAGGAGTTAAGTGACTTTGTTTAGTTATACTTTCTATCTGTTTCACTAAATGTTTTTATGTGTTTTTTTAATACCTTTTAAACATTTTTCTTTGAGTTGAATTATCGCATAGTACAGCTTTTTGCAATTACATTTTGATTGTTTTATGTTTTATGTATAAACGTTACATAAAATATTTAACTACAATATCACACTTATAACTATTTGCCGCTAGAAAATCCGTTGCTATGCACGGGTACTCGTCTAGTAATAATAATAAGTATAATTCGATTGATTTTTAAAATGAGGTATTTTCTTCCAAAAATTGGCTAAAACTTTACTAAAAGAAAAAAACTCGAGAACATTAATTGTTAAAATAAA
Source organism: Artemisia annua (assembly GCA_014162995.1). Taxonomy (NCBI): domain Eukaryota; kingdom Viridiplantae; phylum Streptophyta; class Magnoliopsida; order Asterales; family Asteraceae; genus Artemisia; species Artemisia annua. The sequence continues at coordinate 286,252 of LBNU01038180.1, read as the reverse complement.
GGTTGGACAGGTCTTTGCTTCCTCAAGACATTTGAAGAGGCGGGGGAACACCAATTAAACTGCGAACACAAACTATGGAAATCGATGATGAAAAATCTAATTCAAAAGGTTGATNTTTCGTTAATTAAAAATACAAAAACATTTTCTTTATATATTCTTTCGTATTACATTTCTTTTACTTATTTCTTAAACGTATGTTTTCTTTAATTATTAGCTTTATCTCTCTTTGTTCCGTTCTTTACTTAGTTTAACTTTTCAATTAAGTTTTCGTAGTTTAATTAAAACAAATCAAAATCTTTTATAAATCTCATTCATAACACATAACTCACGACTTGAGTAACTTGATCAATTTCACCGCTCGTTGGGACAACGATACCCGTGGTTTAAGCTTCACCGCTTAGATTGCTTGCATCATGTGTCATCTATATGTGTGTCTGTGTAGAAACTTGCGATAACACTATTAGGCTTAGAATAACAAGCATATTAGTGAAGAATAAACGAATAGGTCAAGCTCAAATATAAACCGTTACAAACCAAAATAATCGAAAAGCCGAACCGAACTAAAAAGCAGAAAAACCAAACCGGCGAAAAACCGATCGACTTTAGTTTTTCATTTTGTGGAAACCAAATATTTTGGTTCGGCTTCAGTTTTGGCCAAAAGCAATCCAAAACGAACTATGCTCGCCCTATATATGCAAATTTTATTAATAGATTACATTGTGTTTTCAAAAGGAAAGAAAATGAAAAATAAAAATAAAAGATTGTGTTTTTGAGTAGTACTTGAGCATAATAATAATAATAATAATAATAATAATAATAATAATAATACGTATAATTTGATTGATTTTTAAAATGAGGTATATTCTTCCAAAAATTGGCTAAAACTTTACTAAAAGAAAAAAACTCGAGAACATTAATTGTTAAAATAAAGGTTGGACGGGTCTTTGCTTGACATTTGAAGAGGCGGGGAACACCAATTAAACTGCGAACATGAACTCAGAAACTATGGAAATCGATGATGAAAAATCTAATTCAAAAGGTTGATCTTCATAATTAATTTCATATCTTATAACAAACTCATCTTCTAATTTATTTATTTATTTATTGGATTTTATACAGGAGGGGAGGATACAAAAGCCATAGTTGTAATACTAGTGGGTGCACCTGGAAGTGGGAAATCCACATTTTGTGACCACGTTATGCGCCTTTCCACCAGACCTTGGGTTCGGGTTTGTCAGGTTTCTTTCTCTTTTACTGCATTCCAACTGTTTGATCAAATGTTTCAAGGACTTTAGTTGCTTATTGTTTCGTACTACCTTTGTAATGCTTTTGATCTTTAGGGTATTATGTATAACCAGATGGATAATAACTTATTTTACATTACATCCTTAGCAAACTAGGGGTTAATTCACACAAACCTCCTGAAAAGGGAGGGCTTTACTTGGTTTGAGTCTGTGTGGCGGTGGGTTCAAACCCCGTGGATTAGTCGGCCAAAAGGTCGGAAATCATGGTTACCAAAAAAAAAATGTCATCTTTTCCAAGTTTTCTCAGCCTCAAAGAAAAATCAAGGTTTTGCTTTTGATTTGTTTTATAGTTTGACACATTGATATATTTGGCCACATCATCTAACTTTAGCATCTAAATAAAGGTATTAGCTGGTTTCGATAGTACAATGAGGATAATAGGCGGTTTCCATAGCATTGTGAGCTAAAAACCTGTAAAATCATTTCGTATCTTGAAGAAAGTCAAGCAGGAATAGATGGCCTGCCCCTAGCTCTAACTAATATCTCTACTTTTATAGCACACGAGTGCTTTCATTCCCTGCCACCCGCTTCTATAACTGGTTATTCCTTATCGGCTAAATTGAGTTGCTTCCCCCCTTTCTTTTCCCTCACCCTACCTTTTCATTTCCGCTTAAGCTTCCCCGGTTTGGGGGATTAATTAATTGGATACCCGAGAACCATAATCTTTCCTAGGAACAGCTTCTACGACAATAGATAGGGGTCAGGTTTGTTTGGCATCTATGCCCCCTGCCCTCCAAACAGTATGGGAGCCTTTCAGCTCGTACTGCACACACTCCTAGATCTTCACGACACCTCCTCCACCATAGTGTGAGCTGGGAGCTGCTCCGAAAGGCTAGGCCTATTAAATAAGTAATGAGCTTTCAACAAGTTTAACAACACTATGACGTGCAGTGACTCAAGTTCACAAAACATTGAAATACAATGACCTATTTATGTATTAACCCACAAAACTAGTGGTCCCTGTAATTTTCTTTTCGTAAGCATGGTTTTCAAATTTTTGGCCGGCTAATTCACGGGGCTGAATCAACCACCACACAGACTTAAAACGCATAAAGTCCTCTCTTTGGGGGAGGCTAGCGTGGCCCTTTAGGTTTGTATGTACCAATTCGTGTTTAAACGTGATACCTCTCACATTTTGAGTGATGGTAGTCATAAGCACTTGCCAACTCGGCCACCCCTAGTGGTTGGTGGCATGATTATTGGTCATTGAAAGGAACACCCAAATGGTGATTGACAGTAACTAGGGAATGTCATCTCTCCCACACTACTGTATGAATTAGTTTGCTGATTTTTGGGTGGTTAATAGTAACTTTGGCTTTTGGGTGATTCTGGGACCACATATGTGAGTGTGTGTATTGAACCAGGATGAATACTGACCTGAGGGAAGATGATCATCATAATCCACATTCCATTTCCATTTTGTGTTTAACTTCAAAATTCATTCATATGGCGAGACTAGATAGCCAAACCAGAGCCCTGTCATTAGAGTAGCTCTAAAGTCCTATGGTACTTTTCTTGAGTCTTAAATTGATTAAACGTTTTATTCACTTTACAATCTCCTTTAGGGCATTTTTGCATAGAAGTTCTGAAAGGATCATCAAATTGATAGTATAGATATGGTTATCATCCTCACATCGTATATTCATTCTTTTCAGACAATTCTTGATTAATCTATTGTACTTACCAATGGTGAGATCTCTAAATGGTATTTTTCGTATATCAAGAAACTTTTAAACTCCGATTTGTGATTCTTACCTGTTATCTTTTATAGTATGCAATCTTTGTATACTAATCATTTAGAAAGGACGTTGAGTGACAAGCTTTTGCTGAAAATTAGTTTGGTGTAAGCTATCGCTTTATTGTGTTTTCTTTAATGGCTAATCAGTGGATGCGCCAGAGCACCGCCATAATGATTTTTTTACTCCAATTTCTGTTATCAAGTTTACACAAAGTCCAAATCCAAGATACATGTTTGCATAGTTGCATTCTTGGCTTGCATGTAGATCCACCTATAGGGAGGGGTAGTTGGAAGATGTTTCCCAAAGACATGCTTTTTCAGTCTTTTTTATTTTTATACTCTTTATCTCACTCCAGCTAATCTTTCTCTCTCGCTATGCTTCCTTCATCAAATATCTTTATAAATCACATAATACTTTGGTTCTGAATGTAATTGTTAATTTTTACATGCATTAGATCATACTAAATGTAGTCTAATACAGGATACAATTGGGAATGGCAAAGCCGGGACAAAAGCACAATGTCTAGCGATGTCTGTGACATCATTAAAAGATGGAAAAAGCATACTAATTGACAGGTGTAATCTTGATAAAGAACAAAGGGCCGATTTTGTTAAGCTTGGAGAGTCTCACAAAGTAGATATCCATGCTGTGGTTCTTGATCTTCCTGCAAAACTTTGTATATCTCGGTCTGTAAAGCGAACTGGACATGAAGGGAATTTACAAGGTGGAAAAGCTGCCGCTGTTGTGAATCGAATGCTGCAAAAGAAAGAACTTCCTAAGTTGAATGAAGGGTTTAGTCGAATAACAATTTGTCAGAATGAAAATGATGTTCAAGCTGCCATGGATACATATGGAGCACTTTCTTCCTCGGATACCCTTCCATCTGGTTGTTTTGGAGAGAAAAAAACTGATAATAAGGTCCAAGTTGGAATTATGAAGTTTTTGAAAAAAGTAGATGCTCCAAGTAAAGTTTCATCTGATAAAACTATCCTGGGGCCATCAAGCGGAGCTACCAAAGAAAATCTTACTGTTAATAAAGGTCAAGAGCAAAGTTGGACCCGTCCTTCAGTTAGTGTTCCAACTTTAGCATTTCCGTCTATATCCACAGCAGATTTCCAGTTTAATATTGAAAAGGCTTCTGAAATAATAGTTGAGACAGTTGAGGAGTTTGTAGACAAGATTGGGAATGCAAGGCTTGTTCTAGTGGACTTGTCTCATGGATCAAAGATATTGTCCTTGGTGAGGACTAAGGCTGCTACAAAGAATATTGACCCACAAAAGTTTTTCACTTTTGTGGGGGATATTACGAAGCTCCGCTCGGGAGGCCTGCACTGCAATGTGATAGCCAATGCTGCCAATTGGTAAATTTTCATATGTTGACTTTTGTATATTTTTGGTTATTAGAGATGCTTGATGGATGACCCCTTTTCGCTTGCTATTTGATAATGATGTCAATTTGACCCATTTACTCAAGAATGAGTCAATTTTGGATTTTTCCATATTTTTATCTCAAATGTTTTGAAGCATAAATTTATCCTTAATGGAACAGTTTTAATAGGTCATACGGGGTGCAAAGTGTCCAAAATCATATTCATGCATACAAACTTCTAAATCTTTTGTATTCAAAGATTTTGTATGTTAGTCCATTATTGTAATTACATTGTTTTTGTAATTGTACCTGACATCTCATCTACTAATGTAATTTTTTGAAATGGAAAAACTCTGTTTGTGGGGCAACTCAGTCCGACCCATATGATAAAATGGTCATGTAGTGCTTCCGGTGTGTAGTCAAGCTGTGTTGTTATCTCCCATGAAAGTCACCTTTACAGGGTTGGCTAATTTGAAGTAATTTAGCATTATAATTTGATTTTCTGACAAAGAAAATTATATTTAATCTGTGCAGGAGATTAAAACCTGGTGGTGGAGGTGTAAACGCTGCTATATTTGATGCTGCAGGTCCAGAACTAGATACTGCAACCAAGAAACGAGCTGGATCTCTTTCTCCTGGAAAAGCAGTTACTGTTTCTCTCCCTTCAACTTCTCCCTTGTTTTCTAAAGAAGGGGTAACACATGTCATACACGTGCTTGGCCCAAATATGAACCCAAAGAGACCAAATTGTCTGAAAGATGACTATAACATGGGCTGCAAAGTTCTCCGTGAAGCTTACTCGTCCCTTTTTGAAAATTTTGCATCTATTGTGAGAAATCAGGAGAAATTATCTGATTCAAGCTGTGTAGAACCTGATGCAATTCCTCACTGTGATCAAAAGGTTAGGAGAGAAGAGGGGGCCTCTGTTGACGAGAAAAACAAGAAATTTAAAGGGTTTATAGAAGTTGTTGAATCTAAAAAGTTGAGTGCACTAGATGGGAAGCAGAATGTAACCGATAGCGGAAAGACGGGTGAACATGTGACAAAGGATTGGGGCACATGGTCTCAAGCTCTTTACAGGATTGCAATGCATCCTGAAAAATATAAGAATGACGTCCTTGAATTTACAGATGACGTTGTGGTTCTTAATGACGTTTACCCAAAGGTTCTCCTCGTCTTTTAATACTTACGGTGGAAAAGGGTCGGGTTTAGTAACGGGTCATAATTGTTGCCTTGTTTGTTTATTGGTATGCTTCGAAATGGTTTTGGTTGGTTTACATTTCGTCTGTTGTTTTATATAATGCAATAATGATTATATTTGTTTAAAACAAAAATGTATTTTTTGAATAAGTTTGTTAAATAAGTTTTATGCATTAAAATCTGCTTTGGACGAGTTTCGGTTCATTTAACATGTTTCCTTGAATTTATTCTTTTTTTCAGTTTTACTCGTTAGATTTCTTAGCTATAATATATAAAGATTCTATTATAGATAAAAGGGTCCAAATAGCCACCTAGATATAACTCAGCCCCGCACTGCCTCCATAAGTTAGTTGTGTATATATGCTTAAAATGTCTACACATTTTGGTTTCAGGCACAAAAGCATCTTTTGGTGCTTGCACGGGCTGAAGGTCTTGATCGCCTTGCAGATGTAGGTCGAGAACACCTGCCTATATTAAGGACATTGCATGCTGTGGGTTTGAAGTGGGCTGAAGCATTTATAAAGGAAAACGAATCATTGATATTCCGCCTTGGATACCATTCGGTGAGTGGTTCTTTCTTGTTTGTATGCAACTATCAATATTTCATATCAACATTTCATGGTTCTTTCTTGTTAAGTATTGGGTTCTCCTTGTGATTACCCCTTTTAATGTAGTTATTTAGACTTTCATTCTAGTTTCATATAAAGTCTTAACCTTGGTAATAGAAAATGAAGGTTTTTTATAATCATAATAGTAGTTTCTTAAGGGTGAAAGCTGAAGATTTGCCAACATACTTATTAAAAACACTTCTTTCATATTTATCAATGTGATTATCCTACTCTATTTTAGCTTAAAACATCTTGCATAATTTTTCTAAACTCTGGTTGTGCTGATAATTTTGTCGTCTGAAAAAACAATGCCCTAAACACTTTATCTTTGAATTCTTCATTTTGCTGATATGAATAAGTTTGCTGATGTGGCAAGGGTATTTTTGTTAGTTTTTGGTGTTTTTAAATTTTTTTGGTGCTGCACGCTGAATAAGTATGTTGGCAATCTTCAACTTTTGCCCTTTGTTAAATAATCAGAATCGTCTTAACACATTTGTTTGTTGGCAATCTTCAACTTTTGCCCTTCCTTTAATGTATGTTAGCAAATAATAGATGTGTGCTTTCTTTCTTGTTAGGCACCCTCAATGAAACAGCTTCACCTCCATGTCATAAGCCAGGATTTCAGTTCAAAAGGTATGAGAAACAAGAAGCATTGGAATTCATTCACTTCTCCATTCTTCCTGGACTCGGTAGATGTAATTCAAGAAGTCAGTGAACAGGGGAAAGCTACACTAAAAGATGATGACAAATTATTGAAAATGGAGCTGAGATGCAACCGCTGTAGAAGCGCACATCCCAACATTCCAAGGCTTAAATCACATATCAGCATTTGCAAAGCACCCTTTCCTGCTCATTTGCTGCAGAATAACCGTTTACTGCATGCACCTATTAAAGATGACACCTGCTAGCTGGTAGTTTAATATTTTTTCTGGTGGCGTTGTAATGCATGAGCTCTATTGGTTGCTAGAAAGTGGAGTTGGATGTTCCTAAGGTGGTTAGGAGTTTTTGGAAGTAAAGGGATGTGTGATATTGTGAAGCTTAATTCAAGTTCCTTAACTCATGTTGTAATATACCTTTTTAGGCGGTCTTCCTTTCTTCTTAAGGTGCAGTATCAGAGTGAGAATACCACTCTCGTTCTGTAGAGCTCGCAAGGGCTTGCAGTGACAGAATTAAAGCGCATAAAAAGAATATATGCTCGTATTTTGAGAGGGAATTAGTTGTCAGTGAATAATTCGCAGTCACAAAAGAGAGCCAATAATCAGCTGTATATAAAAGAAAGTCATTGCGCTATAATCACATTTAATTTAACAGAATTAACTAATTCAGTGTCCTTTACCTAAAAAATAAAACCCAAAACGTCATTTTATTTATCGTTTTAAGTTCTGAGGTAGGAGCTCCCAACAAAATGATTTGGTCTCGAGGTTCATTTTCGTTTGCATGTTGATGGGCAAGGTAAAGTGTCCAAGTTCATGTTTAGTTCTTGGTGTGTTTACTTGCACATTTGACATTATGTTTCAACAATTAGCATATTCACTTGATCAGACGTCAAATAAATATTAAGCAGTGTTGTCCCCGGAAGAGAGATTGCTTTAAGAGCATCTGCAAGGAGCGTTCTTCTCATCTTACCACCAATGAGACATATAAAAGCTTTAACATTGCAAGAGTAAGATGTGTAAAAGCAGATGTTTATGAATACTTAATTTACTCGTAATTGAAGCTTTAAACGCACAAATATGAACTTACAGCATATGATTAGACGTCTTTTCTGTAACGCCTTATATGAAGTTCAGCTCGAATGAAAAAAGACTAGTTACTAAACTTAACTAGAGCATCTCATTGTCATTTTTTATCAAACCGAATCGAATTTTTTGTATAACAATATAATGATGTATGTTTGATACTTTGATAATATAATATATAACTAAGGGCCCGTTTGGTATGATGGTGTGACAATCAAGTAATGGATTCAATCATATTAATTGTTGTTTGGTTTTATTTTTAGAAATGAGATTTGGGATTGAGGAATGAATATTCATTCCAAGGGTAAATGGTGACTTTTCTGATCATATTTCGGTTCTTTATGACAAAGTGGACCATGGCTAGTACTTTTTACATTTTTTGTAGTTATAAGTTAGTGGATATTGATTGGACCATTGTCTTTTTTTTTTTCTTTAAACATTTTGGTTTTTTTATTATTTATTAAATAATAATACATAATATATTTTTTCTTTCAACATCAAAATCAAAATCCAAATTTGAATCCGAATCCGAATCTAAACCCATATACAAACCAAACGGGCCTTAAATAAATAAATTTTTCTGAATTCATAATCTTTTTGTATAAGGATTTAAAATATGTCTTAACATTTATGTGATGTTTATGTGACGTGCTGTGTGTTTACCTCACAATATCCCAATAGTAGTCGACAATGATCGTGTGCGTTTGACTTGAATTTGTATGTGTTTCATCTTTATATATGTACGTGTAGAAATTGAAGATAACATTATTAGGCCTTAAAAAATAAAAAATAAAAGAATAAATAATTATCATAGGTAAAATAAGTTTGTCGGTACCAATTGTTAAGCCCAAAATATAAATGATTAAAAACCGAACCAAAACCTGTAGAAAACCACCGATCGTTTTGGTTTTGGGTTTTGTAAAAAACCGAAAATTTTAGTTTTGTTTCGGTTTTGGTCAAAAATCAACCCAAACCAAATTGTACTCACCCGTATGTTTAATAAAAAAAAATTCTAAAAATTTTGTGCATTTGATTAGTGGGTTAGCAAATGCAAATACAACGATCAAGGTGGAGAATCAAATTATGCAAACTGGTTTCTTTTATACTACATTTACACCCTCCCTCCATTTTAAGTGTCAAACAATTTTTATTTTTATTTTTATTTTTTATTATTATTTTTTTCTATTTTATTTTATTTTTTATTATTATTTTTTTTCATTTTGTGTTATGCATAGTAAATGTAGACTCAAGTGAACCGTCATTTTTATTCATGATAAATTATTACTTCTATAGTTCTATTTTGTTACCAATAAACAATTTTTTTTGGGTAACGTGCGCTAGAAAGAGTGTAAAAGGTAAGGTAGTTCTCACTTAAAAAGTGATCCCTACCGGAGTGTTATATGAAGTTCAGCTCGAATGAAAAAAGACTAGTTACTAAACTTAACTAGAGCATCTCATTGTCATTTTTTATCAAACCGAATCGAATTTTTTGTATAACAATATAATGATGTATGTTTGATACTTTGATAATATAATATATAACTAAGGGCCCGTTTGGTATGATAGTGTGACAATCAAGTAATGGATTCAATCATATTAATTGTTGTTTGGTTTTATTTTTAGAAATGAGATTTGGGATTGAGGAATGAATATACATTCCAAGGGTAAATGGTGACTTTTCTGATCATATTTCGGTTCTTTATGACAAAGTGGACATTGCTAGTACTTTTTACATTTTTTGTAGTTACGAGTATAAGTTAGTGGATATTGATGGGACCACTGTCTTTTTTTTTTTCTTTAAACATTTTGTTTTTTTTTTTATTATTTATTAAATAATAATACATAATATATTTTCTCTTTCATCATCAAATCAAAATCCAAATGAATTCGAATCCGAATCCGAATCCGAATCTAAACCCATATACAAACCAAACGGGCCCTAAATAAACAAATTTTCCAGAATTCATAATCTTTTTTTATAAGGATTTAAAATATATGTCTTAAACATTTATGTGATGTTTATGTGACGTGCTGTGTGTTTACCTCACAATATCCCAATAGTAGTCGACCATGATCCTGTGCGTTTGACTTGAATTTGTATGTGTTTCATCTTTATATATGTACGTGTAGAAATTGAAGATAACATTATTAGGGTGGTGGCAGTCATGCCTCCCAAAAAACCCATACCTCCCAAATCCACCAATAACATCATTCCACCTCATTCCAACCATTTCATACTTTTTTCATACCTCCCAACCCCTTTTTAGTGGCAACCATGCCTTTTTCATACCTCCCAACTTTTTTTCTCTTTTTCACCCCCAACGTTTATTTATTTTTTTGTCTTCTAGCACAATCCTTCCCATGCTTCCGAATCAAACTTTGCCGCTGGAGCCATGATTTTGCCATACCGGTGGGGGTGGCAGCGGTGTTTGCCGCCGGCATAGACATGCCGATGGGCATACCGCCCACCATTGCCACTACCCTTAGGCCTTAAAAAATAAAAAAAATAAAAAAGAATAAATAATTATCATAGGTAAAATAAGTTTGTCGGTACCAATTGTTAAGCCCAAAATATAAATGATTAAAAACCGAACCAAAACCTATAGAAAACCACCGATCGTTTTGGTTTTGGGTTTTGTAAAAAACCGAAAATTTTAGTTCTGTTTCGGTTTTGGTCAAAAATCAACCCAAACCAAATTGTACTCACCCGTATGTTTAATAAAAAAAAATTCTAATAATTTTGTGCATTTGATTAGTGGGTTAGCAAATGCAAATGCAACGATCAAGGTGGAGAATCAAATTATGCAAACCGGTTTCTTTTATACGACATTTACACCCACCCTCCATTTTAAGTGTCAAACAATTTTTATTTTTATTTTTTATTATTATTTTTTTTCTATTTTATTTAATTTTTTATTATTATTTTTTTTTCATTTTGTGTTATGCATAGTAAATGTACTCAAGTGAACCGTCATTTTTATTCATGATAAATTATTACTTCTATAGTTCTATTTTGTTACCAATAAACAATTTTTTTTGGGTAACGTGCGATAGAAAGAGTGTAAAAGGTAAGGTAGTTCTCACTTAAAAAGTGATCCCTACCGGTCTCTTATGGTTTCATGAATACTCCTAATTGGTAACTTCGCAAGAGAAGATCGATAATAAAGTACTAGAAGACCAATACATTGTATTAATTTTGTTTTCATCTACCAACTTTTTTCTTTTTTTTTTGAAGAATTCATTTACCAACATTAACTGGATATTGTTGCTATACTTATTGTTATTACTATCATGATATTGTTAGGTGGATATTATGAGATATTCAAAAGATATCCAAAAGAGTGAAACATAATTACTTGATTAGGTTTCAAACGAAAACCTTAACCCGAAAAAAGATCAGACAAAACCATAAACCCATTATTACAGTCTAGACTATGCTGTATTTTTGCAGTATGTTTCAACTTTCAAGCACGTATGCAAGAATGTTAACTTCCAGATCTTCAATACCAATTTATTCATAGCACACGCTCATTAAACCTCGTTTACCGACATCTAAGGGTGCGAAGAAGCCCGGAGGTGACTGCAATGAGCAGAAATCTCACTCACCGGCCTAAACGACGAGATAACGCGTATTGGATTTTCCCCACCACGTAGTTAGGGCCCCTTCGAAAATATATCAAACTATAACCATTTCACAGGTTCAACGAATTCAACTTGTTTTTGTTTCTTCGTTATGACGCCAACAATTGTGATATTGTTCTATGTACAAAAATCACTCACTTTCTATAGCTTTTCATCAAGTAAAATGCAAGATGGGTTTACTCTTGAATCTACATCCATATTTCAAAACTAAACTACATATATGATTATATTCACTTCATTGTGGGTTTTTGCCTAGTCTTACTAAATTGTACATCACCATTAAGAACTGAACCAATAAAATTTTCAACTTCCTCGGAAGTGATATCCCCTGTAAATGCTGAAAACTTTGACTTACGGGTTTTGTAGGCTATCAAAAATGTGTCGGACAATTTGAACCCTGATTTGTCAAATGCGTTTAAGAACGAAGATTGCTTTGAACCGTCCAAAATAGCATAAGAAACTGAATCCCTTGGACCAGAAGCTAAGTTCTGTCTCCTTACTAGTGACTTCTGAGACACCTGAACTCACAAATACAAGAAAGAGATATTAGAACATCGGGAAGAGCAGTTCGATCTCAAACCTGTCCATTTGACATGAATTATGTAACAAGTTAATAATAAACGGCATTCAATCTAAGGGGGCATTTGGATTTGATTTTAGCGATTAGTTTTACCCTTACATGACCAATTTCGTGATAGCTTGTATAGAAGTGTCTGATAATTAGAAACAATACTTGTTGATCGATGTATGAGAAACTGATTGATTAGTAACCAGTTCTAAAACACAAAGTCAAACAACCCCCTAAATATCTTTCTATGAAGTTCAGCATAATCATCCCGTATTTCTCTGTAAGTCTAAATATTGTATAAATGTTGGAATTGAAACCTTGATATTACAATTATGTGACCTTCATGGTCACTCCCCAATCCAGGCAACAAAACTTTTATGGCACAAAGTAAAACGTGACCGCCGAGGCACCCCAATTAGTCAAATGGTAGTACTTGGTATTTTACTGTATTTAACAACAAACCAAAAATCCTAATAGAATCTTAATATCTAAATGTGTCCAACTGCCATATGTAACGGTCTTTATATTGTGAACTGTTGAATTTGTTTGCAGTAGATGATTACAGTGTGTATCATCTTTGTTTCATATAAAGACCGTTACATATGGCAGTTTGACACATTTAAATATGAATGGGTGGGTTATGTCTCATCTGTGAAAGGTCAAATAGATGATTTAGAATAGAAAATGGGTTGAATGGATGAACAGCTGAAGCGTACGTTTAAGCATACAACCTTCTAAATTGTTGGATTCTAGTAATATAATTTTTGGACCAGTAAGCATGTCAGGACCATGCCAAAAACCATTTGTCTTGACTCAACTTGAACCAGTTTAACTTTTAATAAGAGCAATTTTAAATAATACAACCAGAAAAGAATGAACAGGCGACAATAACTTACCGATGAGAGTATAGTATGAAGCTTTTCCTTTCCTTTAGAGGATTTAAAGACGCCAACTATGCAAACAGGTGTTTGCTCCCCACAGATGGCATCAAAATTTTTGGCCGTCAACAGAGGTACAGATTCTTTATTTAAATCAGCCTGCGACTTTGTACTCTGGCTTGAAGCTATCTTCTTATTCTTTTTCTCAAAACCATCTAACAAAGAACTAAGATCCCTAATTGCCGATTTCATATCCTTTACATGAATTCCAGTTTTCAGAATCTGCTTTTCTCCATTTGATAGCCAGCCAATTACAGCTGGAAGTTGATCAACACCTAGTTTCTTCACTGATGGATCAGAAACATCTTTGACCTACAAGAACACATTGTTTTGGTATTAGTTGATCAAAATGTGGTTCTCCAATACAGTAAACTGTTTTGCATCAACTCACCAAAGAATATAATAACAATTCTTTAATCCTCAATTCGATGACTTTAAAAAGGTAGGCAGTCAGAAAGGGTCCCAATTAAAGTTAAAAGAAGGGATAAATAAGTTAATTTTACTTCGACTTTAAATGGATTGAAACTGACTATTGCGACTCTGTAACAAAATGTAATCATCTTCGGAAAGTTCATGCTTGCAATTAAAATGGATTGAGAGTCCAAGTTGGTATATTACCTGTGTATCATAGAAAATGAAACGTTTGCGATACAAGCCACTAAGTGCACGCCATATAACGGGAGTATCTTTTTTAGTAGAAAGAAGCATCACTTTGGGTAACGATCCCAATTTCCCAGAATTGGCCTCAAACTGAGCCAATGTAACACGCTTTGAGAACTTCGGCAGATGATCTTGAGCAAATGACTTCAACTCCTTAACAGTTACATCACCAGTGTACTCAAGCAACGAACCAGTATCGCCTGCTTTGTACGAGTAAACATACACTCGAGGCGTATTTCTAAGGCGAATTCCAAGCTCTTTGCACAAAGACGATTCTGCTTCACAATTTAGACTTCCAACCTAGTAATTTTAAATGGCACCAATGTTACTATAAACACAATCAAGTTATATATAAAAAAAATAAATTGGTACATGGGGTGTCTACATATGTGTGTTAGATTAGAATCAGAATAGAAACTACGCGTAAACGATAATGTTTAATGCGCTTCCGCTCTAAAAAGTAGTAAAAACAGAAAGCTAGATGTTTTCATAGAATGACCATATCGTCGAAATAAAAATTTAGCTGGCTGGAAAAATCTAAGATTGGAATAGAAGACATAAATAATCAGTTTTGTTGTAGCCGACGTGAAACTATTTATTTGACCACTGAAACAGAATCAGTTTATCTGAACACTAAAAACTAATCATTAAAACTTCTGGTCGAAACAACAACAATACCCAATCCTGGCGGAGCGACGTATAGAGGAGTTGAGATGTAGACAATCACATCCGTACCCGAGGGTAAAGGGACTGCTTCCAGAAAGACCTCCGACAAGTGTGTGTGTGCAAATAGACTGTGTGGTGTGTGACAGGATAGGAAGACAGTGACATAAAAGAAAGCATATAAACTATAAAGCAACAACATACAAGCGTGCAAAGACATAAGCGCATACGGACAATTTATAAAGCATATCCAAGCCCCCCCCAACCCCCTAAATGACAAAAGTAACAACATAATCACCTCTAACGCTCCTTTCAGCGAGCTGGCAACTTCCTCTATGGTGGATTCATAGTGTTGCAACCCTTTCATAGATGGTGTGTAAGATAACAAAAGCCACGTGAACCCTTTCTCAACTACCTCTTTCCTGTAAACCCCGGAATTAACTGAAACCAGGCTCTTCTTAGGAGAACCCCCAAAACCAGGATGTGACGACCTTCCCGAATCACCCCTAGATTGACTCCCACCAAAATTTCCACCAAAAAAGTTTGAAAAAATATCACCCATATCAAAACCAAACGAATTACCACCACTATTCCCACCAAAAGAAAACGAGTATGATTTTGAACCGCCACTTTGACCACCCGTTGTTTGCCAATCATCAGGCGAGAAACCAAACCCACTTTGTCCTCCTGGCCCACCACCGCGTCTGAAAAATGTATGACCACCATGGTTTCCACTACTCCCACTATCAAATCCAGGACTTCCCCTTGCGTCCCCATACATATCATAATTCTTCCTCTTTTCTTCATCTGACAATATCTCGTACGCTGGCAAAAGGCAAACATCTGGAATTAGACTAACAGACCAACATATATATGGCAACAGTTTTACAATAATAAAGTACCCATAACGGATCTGTGATTAGATGGCGTTGTAAATTAGGGATTATGAGATAGAAATTAGACATGTCGTGGATTATGAGATAGCGTAATTAGACATTACAGACCAATTTTGTTTCATTTGTATTTAAATGGGTTCCAATAAAACATCAATGGATCTATCATACACATGTCGTGGTATGCGCAGACATACAATTCAATAAAATACAAATAGACTTGTTCAACTTTATGCTAGTATGTTATCGAAGAGAGAGCCTAAGCATTCACCATACCGTTATTTATTTCAGCAAACTTCTCCTGAGCCCCCTTGTTTTTGTTCTTATCAGGATGATACTGAAGAGAAAGCCTACAAAAGCAGAACAAGACAACATATAAATTTCCAAAAATGGTAAAAACCACCAAAAATCACAATAGGAAATAAAATCATCCACTCAATAACGTTCTTTTAACGTATATCAGAGCAGAGTGGTCATGGATATATGTAGTAAAAGAAGGGGGGAAAAAAAAGGGACATACTTGTGGAAAGCTTTCTGAATTTGTCTCTGACTTGCATCCTTTTCGACTCCTAACACCTGTTCATTTTAAGTCAAGAAACATACATATGTAAGGCCAAATTTTCAAGACATAATGATTCATATACTTTATTTATTTGGCGGAAAAAGGTTTCAATATCCAAATCCATTACTACATTTTTAGCATATGTTTTTTTTTCAAAAATGTGATATCCAAAATCTGTTTTTTTTAGCATATAATTTACTAATCTAGCATCAAGTAGTAAAATCTAAATTTTGGGTCATCTTAATATTAGAAAAACGAACTAACACTAAGTAGAATATAAGGCATCAAAATCACAAAGCAAATAGGAAGTTAAAGCAGTGTCTGGATCTAGAATCCTTACAAAAACCGAGCACATTCTTTTTCGAAAGTGCAAAGGGTATATACATTTAGTGTTAAACTTTAAAAAAACCATTATCATCAAGATTTCCAGATTATTCATTTTCATCTATAACTTTGATCAGTAGCTATAGCCAATATTAAAAACCCTATATATCATGATCAGTAACACAAAATAATAAACAATAATTCAACAATTTTATTAAAATAAGAAACCAACCACAAACAACTAATTAAATTAAATTTACCTTATAAGGATCAAGGGATTTTGATTCAACGGACACGTAAAACAACAACAAACAACATATTATCAATTTCTTCTTATTCATCGATTGACAATCTAATTGGATTAAAATTGCAAAGTGTTTGTTTCTTGTCTTCACAAGAGAATCAATGTCGTTTTGAATTTGTTTATTTTATTATGTTTGGGATAAGAAGCTTTGAATATATAGGTTGGTATTTAAGAGGGGTTCCAGAGGGTTCGAATATGTTGAAGAAGAGGAACACGCGGCATGTTCAGGTTGTTACACGAGTATTGACCAATAGGATTTCAGTATTTTATGTCACAAAACGTCATCACCTTTCTTTCTTTTTTCATTTCTTTTTCCCGTTTTTACAAGTATTTTTTACGATAAAAGACAAAATCCGCTATGTACTTTTCGAAATGATTCCTTAGAGCATTGGTTATCGTTAAGTCGTGGCTCTCGTGCCGTGAAAAAAAAGTTCTGTCACGTCAGCAAAAGTCTCTATAGCACTAAAAATTCCATGACACAACATTCTGGCTGTAACAGTTGGCATCAAAAAATGTGGTGCCGTCGTCCATTTTTTTTTCTTTTTTTTTAATTTTATTTTTTACATAAAATAAAACATACACAATATTAATTAGACTAAAACAAAATTAATTGAATTAAAAAAAACACATTACATTAATAAAATATACTAACACATTACATAGAAAATAGGGACTAACAGTGCAAGAAAAATACTAACAAAGACTAATAATGTAAACTTTCATAACAAAAGGTTTAAAGTGAAACTTTTGTTAACAAAACTAAAATAATAATAATAATAATAATAATAATAATAATAATAATAATAATAAGAATAATAAATAAATAAATAAATAAAAATACATACCAGCT
Source organism: Artemisia annua (assembly GCA_014162995.1). Classification (NCBI taxonomy): domain Eukaryota; kingdom Viridiplantae; phylum Streptophyta; class Magnoliopsida; order Asterales; family Asteraceae; genus Artemisia; species Artemisia annua. The sequence goes on along the minus strand of LBNU01038180.1, from coordinate 268,889 downwards.
TCTTCCTCGTTGGAAATCTGCAACTTGGGAGAAAAAAACAAAAAAACTATCTTTACAAACAAACACAAAAAAGTGAAAAAAAAAAAAAAAAAAAAAAAAAAAAAAAAAAAAAAAAAAAAAAAAAACACACACACAAACATGAAATACACACACATAAACACAACACCCAAAAAAAATCACTATGACGCTGGCTGGTGGCTACGAAGCAAGAGGCTATAGCGCAAGCACCGGTACCGTGAGACGTCAACTATTTTGGGCTGGTGGCCATGGCGCCACCCATGGCACCACCATACCTCCCGCTCTTATGGTGTTAAAGTCAAAGATTGGAAATAAACTTTCTAATTTTTTCCGAGTTAGATAACGTACTAATTTTTTAATAATTCAAGTAATGAAACATTCAAAGTTTTAACAAAATGACTAATATTGGGCAAAAGTGACCGGTTGGTACCCGGTTTCCATGCCACATAATTATTGTTTTCTTTATTAATATGATATGGTTTATCCTAGTTGGCATTGACCGTTTGACTTGGCGTTGACCTTTTGACTAACACTATCAATAACACTTACACACTTACACTTTCTTTTACTTACCCTCTAAGTTTTTTAACCTTAATCATGCACCCGTAATTCATAAACCATGAAGTTCAACAATCGTTCAGGTATTCGTATAGTTATTTCTATTCAACTATTAATCTATCATTTGGTCTATTTAATTGATGTAGTTGTGTTTAATTTTGTGAACCCTTATATTCAAATAATTCATTGACAGATCATGTCTTTACTGTGAATCTACATCATGATGGCATTTTCATTGCTAATCCTTTGAGGTATGTCCAAGGAGTTTAAAACAAATAACCGAGGTTAACTTTGAAGGAATGTTTTATGATGATTTAAGAGAGATTGTAAGAAAGTTGGTTTATAATTTAGTTATGAGTTTATACTATTGTAAGCCAAACACTGCTTTTTAAACGTTGGGATTAAGGAACCAAGTGTGATGAAGATATAGAGCAGTCAGTAGGGTATGAGAATAAATGGATTGGTAGACTTATATGTTTAGCATTTTGACTATGATGTTTTAGATTTTATAGGTCAAGAAAACAATCATAATGGTACTAGTGAAGAGTCTGATGAGTATGTTTCTAGTGATGATGAGGAGATTGACTTTATTGAATTTGTAACTAAAGGTGGAGATAATGTAGTTATTCCAAAGGTAAAGATTACATACCCTTTCATAACCAAACTGTGTAGTGACCATGGATTGTATAGGGTTATATTTGTGAGCATGTTCCATTTACGAACAATAAAGAGGTGTTAAAGGACCCAGATGATGCTGAAATTAAGCCTAGGTTTAAGATTAAGAAAGGTGTTACTTACTCTAAACATGATCCAACAATACCTTGGAATCGAATGCAACTTGTTTTAGGTATGAGGTTTTATCACCTGAGCAGTTGAAATTGATGTTAGGTAACCATGGTGTTGCAAATGGGTTTCAACTGTGGTACATGAGGAATGATTGGAAGTGTCACCCCGTCAAAGCCAGAAACACGAGGTGTAACTGAGAAAGGCACAAGCATAACATTATAGTTTCATACCTTACAATATTACAACAGTAGTTTACAACTTTACAAAATATTTCTTGTCTAAAATCTGAAAGTAAAACACGTGTCTCTTTCGAAAGGTCAACCCCTTAATATCACATAAGATTCCGCAAGGTTAATGGTTTATAATAAATCAAGTTTTATCATTATTAGTGCGGTTTATTTTCCTTTTCTAAAAACATCCTTATGACAAATTGCCGATCAAGTTTGACGCAATATGTAAAGTGTCAACACAAAGACAATCAACAATATAAAACAATCATAAAAGTAAATCAACAAAAATATGGGTCATGGACTTTGGGTCATGGGTCATGGATTTTACCCATTGTGATGTCATGCATAATGTCAAAGACATCTTGGGTCATGGGTTATGGATTTTGGGTCATGGGTTATGGACTTTAGGTCATGGGTCATAGATTTTAACCATTGTGATGTCATGCATGATGTAATGCACATTTAATGCATGATGTAATTAATGCACATGGGTCATGATTTATGGGTTTTGGGTTATGTATAGTCCAAGTCATTAATGCACATTTAATGCATGACGTAATTAATGCACATGGGTCATGGGTTTTGGATTATGGATAGTCCAGCCATTTACATGTTTTTATTAGCAATGTATTTTTACAAAAGTGTAAGTAACAAAAGTTACTCAATTATATGTGTTTTATAAAAATGGTTTTGGCTTTATGTAAACTATTTTACTAGATGTGTTTAATGGTTTATTAGGGGTTTGATCATAACACAACATAACAACATGTACGAACATGTGTTGTAGCATACGAAGAATCGAGACGTCGAAAGGTGTTGAATTAATGTTGAGACAAAATATTATTACGAGTAACTTGTACATTTTACGTTATGTATTACAAGTTACATGTTTGTCATCAACAAAACAAACGAGACTGTATAGATTAAATATCGTAATAGTTGCACTAACACATATAATCGCATCAACACATATATATGTCCAAAATCAAGAAAACAGTTGTAACACCCCCAAATTTGGATAAGCAGCGGAATAGAAATTTGGGGAGTTACTTCATAGATTCACAGTCTAAGTCATAGAAAACGAACTCTAAAATGAGACATTTTTGAAAAACAACACCATTTGATAATATTAAAGAAAAGTCAGAGTTTTTACAACATAATAAGGTCCCAAACATCAGTACATATCATGAATTGTTCAAAATTTATGGAATGGTTTATAGTAAAACAAGTCTTCATTTATGCAAAAGACTCAAGATGCTTCCCACCTGCTATCGCCTTAAGGACCTGAGATAAACATAAAGGTTGGGTGAAATCCATAGAGTTTAATTAAATAGTAGTTGATCACAATATCATTTAGTTTATAAAAGTAACTAAGTAACACATACAAAGTCGGAAAGGTTATTATTGCCCTAAGCTCGTGACAACGAACATTAACGTCATTTTCTGTCATCATAGAATAAATATGCCATTCGACAATAGGTAATAGCCAATTTACCTAACATTATACAAATACAGTGCACAAGATAGCCCAGCAGGTGAGTTCGGCATGAGGGCGGTCAGGCCCAACAGATCTATTCATGGCATTCGAGTTTACATGCATGTAATTAACGGTTCACGATATAAAGGGACTTTCAGGCTATGGGAAACTTAGGCAATAATAATGTCACGATAGCATACAATTTCAAACAATTGTGATCATAAGTAATATAGCATGTATCTCCCCTATGGAGTTTGTAAAACAATTAAAGTAAAAATTGGGGCTTTGGACTCACCAATGATGAAGTGGTAATAGAACCCGAAAAAGTTTGCACGTCGAGAAAACCGCAAAAGTCACAAATGAACTAATAAGAATAAAACACATCTTAGGCACGGGGAAATGATAAGTAACACTTGTACCTAGGTTTTACTTAGTCTCGTATGATTATTTAGTCATAATATAAGTTTGTTGTAATGTTTATAACAAGTCATGGATCGAAACTGATGTTTATGTGTGCTTATAAGGGTTAAAACACATTGCTGATGGAATTTTGATAAAATACCGCACTAATCGGGCCGCCATCTCTAAACCGTAAAGGCTAAAATTATGAACTTTATATGCTTGGAAAGGTATGACTCTTTACATTTCAAAAATCATGGCCTCACTTTACTGGGAACTNTGATTATTTAGTCATAATATAAGTTTGTTGTAATGTTTATAACAAGTCATGGATCGAAACTGATGTTTATGTGTGCTTATAAGGGTTAAAACACATTGCTGATGGAATTTTGATAAAATACCGCACTAATCGGGCCGCCATCTCTAAACCGTAAAGGCTAAAATTATGAACTTTATATGCTTGGAAAGGTATGACTCTTTACATTTCAAAAATCATGGCCTCACTTTACTGGGAACTACACAACTAGGTTAAAATGACTATTTTACCCCTGTGTCTCAATGCAGAAAGTTCCAGCATCCAATTAGGCTTACAAAATTGAGTAGACCTTTTGATCCACAGGTCCAATGGACATGAAACCAATGGGAAATGTTTTCTTTATGTCTTAGCTAAAACTTTTATGTTTTGACCAACATGTGGTGTTATGCAAATTTTTGGAGTATTGGCCCTTACAAGACAGACATGTATTTCTGGACACATTTCGGTGCACATTTTCTCAAAAAATTATCATGACGTTTTATGATGCAAGGCTCTCGGCTACCCTAATACATGTGGCTAAGTCACCAAATTTTTAGTTTTGCATACACTGAGGACAAAGTAGTGAAATCGTTTTTGGCTCTAAAAATTTGGGCAACCTATGGATCAATCACCAAGGTTACTTTAAGTCTATTAAATGAGTCTAAACCCCATGCATGTCAACATTTAATCATCGCAACATTTTTATTAGTTCAAAAACTCAATAAGTCTAGGAGTTTCAAGATTTTTATTATAGATCTAAACTAATTTGATAGTAAAAACAATATTGAAATCAAGATTATCACGTCAAAATTTACTCAAATCAACTCTTGCATTTACCTTCAACATCAATACTAACTACCTATCTAACACCTATTTTTCATATGAAAACTTGATCCGAATCTACCAAAATAACACATGCAAGAGTTGTTTTTCTAGCATGGCAAATCTCAAAGAAAAATCATAAAATGAAAGGAAATGAGATGAAAACAATTAGAGGAAACTTTTTAAGATTAGCTTGGTAAAAATTTGATGAATGGTGGTGTCTTGGTTGGTTATGCACAGCAGCAAGGAGGAGCCAAGAGGAGAGAAAACTATTTTTTTTTCAAAGTAGGAAATGAAGAGTTATGTGTTGGAGTGATTTTTAGTTTGCATGTAAAGTAGATATAGGGATTTAAGTTAAAAGGAATAATTAGAAAAGTGTCTAAGACACTTGTCTCAAGAAGGGGTCGGCCATCAAGAAGAAAAGGGGGGAGGGTATTGAAAAGTTTATTTTGATTTTGTGCAAGTATGCTTAGCTACGGAGTGGGTTAAAGGTTAACGGAGCCATATCGGGTACATTTTATGCATAAAATGTAAAAATAAATGACTTAAAAATTATATTTTTATAAAAATATCTTAGTTGACTTAAAATAACCTAATTTGACATTTCATGTATTTCTCAAGCCTTTTTACGGAGTGTTATAGAGTCGTTAAAACTTAAAACGCGAGCCAAAAACGCGTAAAATGTAAAAAGTGCACACTTCGCATAGAAATGGAAAAATAAAATATTCCATATGAAAACCAGTATGTGGGGGAAATAAATCATATTAACGGGTAGACTGGGCATAGTCTGAATTAAATTATGAGTTTAAATGTACGCGTTACGACGTACGCGGGTGACTTTCCCGTCAAAGGTTAATTTACTTAAAATTGAAAAATTAAGTAATTAAAATAGTAAAAATAATGACCTGAAATGCCTCGGTTGTTATATCACCCCACCGTTAAAAGGAATTACGCCCTCATGATTCAGTTTGTCTTATAGGTTGCCGGTGTGTCGGGAAAAAGGTGAGGGTACTTTTGACGCATTTGATCTTCTCGCTCCCATGTGTTCTCGGGTCCGCATCGCGAATTACAACGAACCTTAACAATGGGAATACATCTCTTCTTCAGTTGTTTTACTTCGCGGTCCATAACTTCAATAGGTTCCCCGATAAAATTCAGCTTATCATCAATTCGTATCTCGTTTGAAGGAATGACAAGACTCTCATCGGACAAGCACTTCTTCAAATTAGACACATGGAATGTGTTGTGAATTCCGCTCAGCTCTTGTGGTAATTCAAGATTGTATGCAACTGGACCGATCCTAGCGAGGATTTTGAATGGCCCAACGTATCATGGACTTACCTTACCACGTTTCCCGAAACGAACATGCCTTTCCAAGACGAGACCTTCAACAATACTTTATCCCCGACCTTAAACTCTAACGGCTTACGCCTCACATCAACATAGCTCTTCTGGCATTCACGAGCTGCTTGTAAATGATTTCTAATCTGGACAACCTTCTCCGTCGTGTCACGAACAATTTCTGGTCCAGTGAGTTGTACATTCCCAACCTCACTCCAACAAACGGGTGATCGGCACTTACGACCATATAGTGCCTCAAAGGGTGTGATTGACACTACTGATCGTATATATGAGACTATGGTAGAGTTAATTTGAATCCATGAATTCTAAGTTATTACATGTGCATTAATTGTAGTATAACCTTTGCTAAGTTGTTATAAACAATGCATAAATTTATCTCATTGATGAAATCATCGAATAAGGAAAATAGATTAAAAGGGAGTTGCTGGTGGTGGTAGCTGTTGGTGGTGGACGATGCTGGCAGGTGGTGGTGATTGGTGATGGTGGTGTTGGTGTTGGTTAGTGGTGGTGGATGGTGAATGAAATGACTATACAAACTCAAGGACCAAACATGTAATTTACTAACGAAGTTGGTTAACGAAAGTTAGAAAAAAACCTAAATCCGCCAAAATAAAAAGTTTGATGCTTTAATATGCAAGAAAAAAAGTTGGATACCTTGATTGAAAACAGACCCTTAGTTGAGTGCCTTTTTGTGCCATTTGCCCTAAGAAAAAGGTGGTATTATGGATGTTATTAGTGAAGCGGTGTTTTGGAGTGTTAGTGTTAAAAGTGAGATGCTGGTCTGGCTGCACTTTTTGGAGTTAATGGTGTTATCACAGCTAATGCTCTAAGAAGTAGAAAAAAAATAGGCGGGGATCCTCTCAAGTTGGGTTAAATATAATTAGTCATGTCAGGATATTTGGGTATAACACGATAAATAGAATTTGGTAATGATTGATTGTTCAAAGAACTTTTACATATTTCATAAAAGTAGGAGGTAATTCTACATCTAACCCAAAGGTACAAGGTACTCACCTCATGTGCCTCCAGAAAATTTCAACTTCTCTAAATACACCATGGCAAAGGTCGCCCCTGAATTCTTGGGCGACTATCATATAATTTTGACACATGTCCCCCCTCTTTGTACTGGTGTAAGTACTACCCTAGTAAGCTAGTATCATAGGGTACTTATTGGGCGACTGGGTCCACTATTTCTTGGGCGACTTCTTTTTGTTCTTTCGGTAAAAAAGTTGTTAGCTACATTTTTTGTCCTTGTGGTTTGCTGGGTATTTCATTTTTTGCCACAAAAAATTTACCTTAAAAAAAACAACTACTCCATATAATATACCCTACTTCATCCCTTCTAATTTCTTCTTAACTTTTTTATAACAAAACTCATATCATATTCGATTGACAAGAGCATATCTTGAAAGTCAAGGCTCACTAGCAGATCTTCAAACCCAAAAATTCTAAAACAAAATCAACAACTTTTTATCTATATCACCAAAAATAAACGAAGAACGCATCAATATTAAAGCACGAACGAAGAACACATCAAATGAATCTACTATCTCCTACTCTTCTAGACCTTGAAAGTCAAACCTCACTAGCAGTTCTTCCATGTTCTTCATTCTTCATTCCTCTTTCAAGATCTAATCTCAAACAAAAATCAAACCAACATTCCTCTTGTATCATTATTCTTGACTAGATCTGGTTTGTGAGAATATAAGTTTTCTTTTTGTTTTTGATCAGTGTAAGATTGATGGTGATTTTTTTATTTTTTTATTTTTATGTGTGTGTGTGTGTGTGTTTATTTTGGAGTGATGAATCTGTGTCGGGTGATGGATTTGGGTATTTATAATGTATTGAGTTTTTTGTTTGTAGAATCAAATATTTGTATAGATTTGTGTAAAAATTATATGTTGATGATAAAAGAGTGTGGAAGATGAAGTAGTAAAAGAACAAAGAGTGTGATCAAAAATGAAATAACAAGGGTGAAGTCTGTATATACTTAACAAACTTTTTGAAATTAACCGATATATGTAACATACTTATTTTATTCACAAGATACGTAATATATTTTTAAATACTTACCAATGTACGTAACATTGACGATTACCATTTTAAAAGGTTACAGTTTTGGTCCCTGTTTTTTACGTTGACTTTCACTGTTAGTCTTTTGACATTTTTTTACTTAGAAAAGTTACAGTAATTGTCCCTTGACATTTCGTTGACTTCCATTGCTAGTCATTTGACATTTTAATACGCTTTCGTCCGTTTTTCTTTACGTTTTTATCCGTCTTAACCTGTTTTCCTCCGTTTTTATACGCTTTCCTCCGTTTTTCATACACTTCCATTGCTAGTCATTTGACATTTTAATACGCTTTCGTCCGTTTTTCTTTACGTTTTTATCCGTCTTAACCTGTTTTCCTCCGTTTTTATACGCTTTCCTCCGTTTTTCTTACATTTTCATACGTTTTTATCCGTTTTTATATGCTTTCGTCCGTTTTTCTTATATTTTAATACGTTTTTATCTGTTTTTGTCCGTTTTGATCTGTTTTCATCCGTTTTTATACGATTTCGTCCGTTTTTCTTAAGTTTTCATACGTTTTTATCCGTTTTCATTTATTTTTATACGCTTTCGTCTGTTTTTCTTATGCTTTTATCCTTTTTGTCCGTTTTCATCCGTTTTTATACGCTTTCATTTATTTTTCTTACGTTTTCATACGTTTTTATCCGTTTTCACCCTTTTTTATACGATTTCGTTTGTTTTTCTTATGTTTTCATACGATTTTATCCGTTTTTGTCCATTTTTATCCGTTTTCAATCATTTTTATACGCTTTCGTCCGTCTTTCTTACGTTTTCAAAACAAATTTGAAGGAACAAATTCTATCTTGACTACAAGACTAACCCATGAACTTTGCAACACTTCTGAAAACAACCCTTATAACTACCAGTTACGGATAGCGGTAGATTGCTCCACAGAAATGCACTACATTCATGACACTTATCTGGCATCTCAAGTCCGAGGATAACTTATTATGATTTACTTAGATTAGTAAAATCATCTAGTTTGGGATAAGTCCAATATCCAATTCATTGAATACCT
>LBNU01038180.1:234713-259390 GCA_014162995.1 Artemisia annua | reverse complement strand
TTTTAAGACTTAATGTGATTCATCACATTCCATAACGTCTTATTAATCTTCTAGGAGTCTAATTGAGTATATTAAATCCATACTCAATTTCCAACCTTGATAACTTTTGGAAGAAAAGAAGTTATAGTTATCTTTAATCAAACAATACTATTAGAGTTTGATTCTCCTAACCGGACACACCATAAACTTATGGTATTTCATTAGGACTCATATTGTCAGACAATCTGTCAATATGAAAGATAAACTTATATCTTTTAGCTTGTCTATTTACCAACTAAATCATCTTAATGGTAAAATAGAATTTTCAAGCCTCTTGCATGCTTTATAACCCAAGTACTTATTAATTAAGTCACTTTATGTTCATGTCTCAACAAGAAGACATAAACCGTTATAATCCCATTGCACGTTATTAATCATTGATCAACTCAATGACTTCTTGTATATCTCTTAATTAAAAGACCATAACAAGCTAACGTCTTACTTTACATTATACTAAGCCTTACATAAAGACTTCATGTTTATAACTATACAATAAATTATAAACATGTATAACTAAAGTAATCATGAACACCATCATTTGGTTTCAATCATATTTTCAAGTTAACTTACTACTCTCATTTATTTATGTCATTCTTAAAATACATAATTATTGAAGCAGTATTATATTTCTTCATGCATTCATGTCATTCTAATAATACATGAATATTAAAGATGAAGTAATATTGTTATCACATTGACACATGTTCTAATAGAAGTCTAATTTAGAAACCGTAAATTATCCACTAGGTCTCACGCATACATGGAAATTCACCTTGTTGTTATAATTTAGTCTGCGTCTCACGTTTACTAAATTTCAACACCAAGTGTTTCTGAGATTAGATGTATTAATCATATCAGAACTATAGTCCCTTACTTTGCAGTTAAGAGAATCCTTTAAATCATATTCTTATGTGTTGTACCTTGCACACAAATGTAGATTTCTCCCACTTGTGCATGGAACAACACCATGTATCATATAAACAACACGCACGCGCTTGTTAATATGAATATGATTCGTGTCATTAGCATAACTAGTAGATATAGAGTTACTCAATCAATCAAGGAAACGCACATGACTATCCTTGACCATATTAGTCTCTATATTTGGAAAGTAATTATCTAGAGACATTCAAAAGATAATATGGGTTACAATTAAGACAATAAGTCTTATAACTCCCACTGAATTAGAGAACATTACAATAATCCCTTATTCAGTAATAGACACACAATACTCCCACTGAATTTGATAACATTGTAAATGTTTCATTAATCAGTAAAAGGAATTAGTGTACTATTTACTTTCCTTCATCTTTTAAGAAAAACCCATTCCAACAATTTTATAGGTTCTAAAAGAATGTAATCTACTACATAAATGTGATTCATCACATTCCAAATAATTAACTTGAAAAATTGGGCATGCAATTTCTTCCTGAATAGATCTACTATTCCAACAATTGTATGTAGTATCTTTAAATGGTCAAAACAAAATAACTAGATAAAATAGCTAGTTTGTCTTTTACCATTCATGCGGTAATATGTCTAGTTTCTATTTTAATAACTCATATAGTGCAAATCAACTTACTATTAAAGATTGCTATGAGTTATTTATTTAGAAAATAAACAATTCTAATTATCCTATTATACCTTTCTCACTCATGAAAAGGATTAGGATTAAGTCTCACACTTCTCTATATGGAAAGAAGACTATATTTATTCTTTTCGTAAATTTGATCCTAACCAAAAACCCATACGGGTATAGATCAATTTACTTGTGAAAAGGATAACTTATGTTTACGGTTCAATGTTGCATAAATACATTTAAAAGAATTTGCAAAATTCAATTTTAGTATTTTCGATAAGAAAATATTTTCAAGCAAACATAATACCCATGGAAATATTCATATAGCCATCTTAGTTTGTTAAAAATCTAGGATCCAACTTTTCATAAATTTACTACGTCAGTTGATCTGCCATATAGTAAAACTTACAAAAGAAGGTAATCTGTCGTACAATAATTGGCAAACAACCTTTCCAATTCCTAGAAAATTTATGGGATTTACATCAAATTGATTCATCAATTTGCAATGTAAGCATGTTTCATCCCATCTCATGCCGTAAGCTCTAGGTCTCACGCATCCACTTACTTAAGTCGTCTAACTTAGAAACTGCAAATTCTCCATGTGTGGTCTCACGCACACTCGGAAATTTACCTTGTCATTAATCTTGGTCCAGGTCTCACGCATACCCAAAATTAACTTCAAGTGTTCCTTATAGTTAGATGGCATGTGACTTAAATTTTAGGGTATTTAGTTTTTGATGTGTCAAAAACATGTATAAAGATGCATGCACTCATCTTTATAACATAAAGTTTTACAAAACAATTTTTATAAATCCAATTCATTAAAGTGAGTATCATCAAAGTTTTAATTGGTGCGTTGAGCGAATTACAACATTGCACTAAGAGGCTTCGATCTAAAAGGAATCCAAGATGACATACAAGCGAGCGTAGAGACAGAATGGAGTCTCTCTAAGGCCACAATTTAATGCGAAACCAAACTTATGCCTCACCTTATAGTATGCCATTGAGCCTTGAAAACGTTAAAGAACAGTCACCTCAACCAATTAAAAGTTTATGAAAGCTCAAAACTTTTGTTTCACCATTATTAGTCCAATTTAATTTTTCTTTTGAAAACTACCCTTGTTATTGCTTACAATAAAATAAACACATAACAATTAACAAGTAATTTAAAAGAAACAATAAACAACTAATAAATAAACAAGGTGAAAACACATAGCCGCATGCAAGCTTAATTAGATAAAACCCTAATTAAAACAATTCTAGGTTTATAATGTGTATAATCAATCAAAGCTTTCACTTTGCACAAGTGAGCCACATACATCGAAACTTCGATTGCGTAAGCATATGATCGATTAATACACCACATAACAAATAAATTGATTTTAATTATAATTGGAGTCTTCCCCAATTCTAGATCTATCTAATTATAACGTTGTGGATCACATACTTGCATATAAACAAAATATATAATCCATGACTAACATGCATGTTTCGTCATGGATTCATGCATACCAATTACCACGTTGTACACATAAACATGTTACAAACCTAGGGTTTCTAATCAATTAACAATTAATTAATTTTTAAACCACAAACCCTAATTAGGGCTTATGGATAAATCGACCCCCCCTAAATTAGGGTTAGGGTTTTTAATTTTTCAAAAAAAAACTAAAAAAAAACCCTAGAAAACAATAACATGTTATCTAAAACAATCAAAGATACGTTTTTTATTGGTTTTAGTAAGCAATTACATGTTATACATGGCTCGTGATGCCACTGTTAGAATTTTATATTCATGACTATCATATATAATTACTAATATCGAGTAGCACATAGATGCGGAAGCGTAGGATCATGTATAACAAATAAAAGTTAACTAAAACATAAATAGTAAACGTACCTCAAGCAATTCTTGATTGGGGATGAACAATAGATGAACCCTAATTAGGGTTTATGTAGATCTATGAATAACCCCTTATCTTTTTGTTATTCGATCTCTTGATAACAACAATAGTGTGTTGTTACCTCGTTCTTGTACACACAAATTAAACCGTATTAAGGTTTTGCAAGAAACTACACAAAGAAGATTTTTGATTGACAAAAATCAATCCCACAACCCTTGGGAAGGGTGTACAATCGGTTCAAGAAGAAAAGGAAGAGAGAAAACAATTTTCGGGATTATTGTGTGTTCAAGAGTTATGAAAACCAATGACCCTTGATTTGTTTATATAGTGTTTGAGTAACTTGGTCACCAAGCAAACATCCCTAACCTCCTTAGGAGGTTTGGCCGCCCCTAGCACCCCTAGAGGTGTTCTAGAACTTTCTTGGTTACCATAATACATAAAACACACACTTTCCTTATCTTCGTCTAACGGTCGTTAGCCATTTAACGGAAAACACTAACGATCGTTATGTTCTTGTGTCTAATAATAAATATAAAAATATATTTATTATTTTTTCTTAATACTCATTTGCAATGTGTGCAATCCCGAGGTCTCGTGTTCGATTCTAGACATTTACGTATTAATTTATAACCATATTTCCAACATCAAGTCAAATGATGTATTACTACTCCCTCTAGTCCCAAACAAAGTGTCCACTTGATTATTTATGGATCTTTTCATGCTAAACACCCACTAATGTGGGATAATTACAAGATACAACATAGTTAATCAAGACCAATTCCAACACTTAACTACTATAGAAGAAAACACTGTGATCTGGTAAATGTGCTAGTGTTTTCTAAAGGCACCTTTCTCCGGTTTAAACAAATTTCTATATTTGTTAGTTGATTTGGGTCTGGTCTATTCATTATCGATTACGTGACTTTGTTGAGTCATTGACAACTTGTTTACTCGACGATCCCACTTTCCAGGCGTGAATTCTGGCTTATCTAAGTAATCAGTAGTCTGCTGATGATGGGAGCCCCTTGGGCTACACATTGAGAAGATTGAGTTCGGGAAGGCTTAATGAACTTAATCGAACTTGACAACTTAACAAATCCCCCATTTACAGACTTGATTTCGGATCAAAGAAACTCCATAGCTATTCGAGCTTAACTACAATAATTCAAATCGATCTATGTAAGAACTAGATTCCATAACTAAAATAACGTCTAGTATTATATGCAGCCCAAGTTCAGATAGAATCCTAGCAAGCTCAACTATGGCTCATTTTTTGTTTCAAGTTTGTCGTGGTGCTTGAAAGCGGCTTAGCTTAACCGAGTTGAGTTTGAGCATCATTGATACCCTCATGTCATATAAATATATTATCTAAATGTCTAAATGAGTTTCTCTTATTTGTCGTGGTGCTTGAAAGCGGCTTAGCTTAACCGAGTTGAGTTTGAGCATCATTGATACCCTCATGTCATATAAATATATTATCTAAATGTCTAAATGAGTTTCTCTTATTTGTCGTGGTGCTTGAAAGCGGCTTAGCTTAACCGAGTTGAGTTTGAGCATCATTGATACCCTCATGTCATATAAATATATTATCTAAATGTCTAAATGAGTTTCTCTTATAGATTGTTTTAATATCTCATGGAGTTCTCTGATCATATAAATATATTATCTAAATGTCTAAATGAGTTTCTCTTATAGATTGTTTTAATATCTCATGGAGTTCTCTGATCCAGATGAGATGAAATTGGCCCTCATTTCATATCATTCACAAAATTAGGGACTTTGTTGGCGATGTGGTCGCAATGAAATCGACTGATTAGATTAATGAATGGTCTCTTTTCTGGAGTTTATTTCTAAAACTTAAGCTCCAACGCTATTGGGTGTGCGCAAGGGTGCACGTACTATTCTGATAAATAGGAATCAACAAACTAGACTATTAAAACCCAGAAAGCATGAGAGGTGCGAATATATATTATACACAGCTTCATGATCAAAATCATAACAGAACCTGCATACATACAACTTTCCAACTAACCACAAAAACCCTTCCTGACATGTTCTTAACAGCATAATCATCTCTTTACACTAACAAAAGATCAGTTCTTACGCCTTACCCTCCTCTCATTAGTATCTCCACCATCTGAAAGTTGACCAAACACGCTCGTAGTTTTATTAACACCACCACCACTGCTATAGCCTTCTTCACCGCCAGCCATTGTCTTCAATATCTCTGATTGTAATGCCGGGTGGTTCGTTTTGAGATACTGAAACCCATCTGATCGCATAACGGCTTCATTTTTATAGTGATAGTCACAAGCCCTTTTACCACTAGGCCACCCTTAAGTGGTTTCTTTCTTATCTTTTGCATTCAATACAAATACACTTTTTCATAAATTGTTCATGTTTTGTTCTAGTTTGTGATTTTTATTTGTTCATTCAGAGTCTTTAAGATGACCTTGATTTCCTTTTGGGTCATTTGTAACAAAAGACTCTTAAAACCCAGGTTTCAACAAAGATGCCTTTAGCATAACAATCTTAATTGAATCTAGAAAATTGTTAAATTTACATACATATCAACTTGTGAACACAGAACACTACAAAACCGTCATTTGAGTGATACAACTGACAGCAACTATAGATGACAATATTCAAAGTACACTCATTAACAGGAACACCAAGGGCACACATTTGTCTAAAAAGATGAATGCTTCAAACCTCAGTAACAGCATTTACAATTGGTTCAACTTAATGACGGAAGTTAGAGGTCGTGTATGTGACATACTCAAATGTTCAGTTACGTTGAATCGGGGTCAGATGTTTGGATTTTAGTTAACGACTTAACCCCGATTCATTTGTTGAATTCTTATGTTAGTAGTCAACCGGTTTAGTTTGGTAACGCGAGGGGTTCAATTGGTTCATGGATCTTGCATTCCTAATGGGCTGTCTGTACATGGACCTGGTCTTGGGTTTAAGTATAGTATTGTTAGTAGGCTACTTAACAAATTTTGAATAAATATAATGTTTTTCTTTTGGATTTTTATGGTGCGTTTGGCATGATGGCATGAATGACAATGAGTATGAGTTTGATAGGAGCGGTGGGTCCCTCACCTATGAAAGATCCATACCTTGCTATTTTGATGTATATGGAGTATAGATTATATATATCATTTATTACCATAGTGGTGGACCCTTTCATCTTAAACAAACATCTTTAATGACTATCATAGTCATAGTCACATTCCCTTAATAGGATACCAAACGCACCCTTAATAAACACGATGAATAGAATTCGGTAATGATTGATGGTTCAAATAACTTTTTAAAATTTTCCTATGTCGTCAAAAAATGTCACTTTGATTAATAACCAAACACACAATATTTAATTATGCGTTTGTTTGTATTTGTACGGGGTACTTTTATTGGTCCAAAACCAAGTGAGTAGTATTTTATTTTTCTTGAATTTGCAAATATATACTCTCTTATTTAGTTAATTCTTATACGTGATCGAATGTTGAAACACAGGAACAAAAAGTTTCAATGGATAAGTCATAAGCAGTGGTGTTTTTTAATAATTATATGGCTTGATTCAGCTTGTTAGGCCATGTTTCTTTTTTTTGTTAATGCCTCTTAATCACCACTTGCTATATAATATTATTTTTTTATAATCCTGGGCCCACAAAATTCACTTGTATCATCTTACTTGCTAGAGTGTGAAATATAGAACTAGTCTCCATTAAGAGGTATTAAGGGAAGAGGGACCCACTATATTTATAAACCTCTTACTCCAAACAAAAAAAAGAAACACCCTCTAATTGGATGTTGATGATACCAAAGTTGACGGGTCCAAATGGCAAGCTTTGACCGCCGAACACGTGGACCTATTTATCTGTATCACTCAAGAAACAAGAGGTATCGTTAGAATGTATACGGGACTCACTCCCCGTAATACACTCCGACGATCAAGTCAGATAGGAAGAATATTATTTGGATGTTCAAGAATATGAGTTGTAATGTAAGATAACATAAAGTTATTGCATGAAAATTGAGTATTGTTGTACACTGGAAAATTAGACTATTATTGCATGGAGGAAACAAGGCTATTGTTGTGTTTGTTGTTGTATGTTAGTCGAATGACACAGGTCCTATTTATAGCCCAAATTCATGCATGTGGTTCCTTATAACTTTACTTACATCCTTGCCATGGCATATATGTTATAATATTGAAATAGGCTAGTAAGACTTGTAAGTAAATGGACAACCTTACTCTGGCTTGATCTGGTATCTACATTTCACAAAAACGTATCTTTCATCTATTTTAATAATTGGCAACAAAGAGTCCCACATAAACATATATTATATGTGTAGTATAGTCATCTATTTTAATATTTGACAACAAAGAGTCCCGCATAAATAAATATTATTTGTGCAGTATACTCATTAGCCCCCCAAGTCCATGTATGGTCCCAAGGCCATGCATGGGCTAAAGATACTGTTTGGCGTGTGGTAGTAGTAAGAGAAAGAGTCTGCGATTGTCTCTTAAATAGTATTTTTTATTCGCACTCATCACTAACCGCCCAGTTTGCATTAAAAGAATGAAGTATATCTTTTTCGATGCCTACAGGTCTACTATTTAAAATAATTGCTTCTACCCTTGGTCACCTTCAAGGTTTCTTTTGATGTTTCTACAAATAGCTTAATTTCAGTAGGTGATTCTTTTATGTGATGCATACTTTTCCATGAATGGATAATAAACACATAAATGCTATACATACCATTGGGTCCGATCTTTCCATTGAGGACGTGAAAGCTTTATGTACTAGATTTGGGGTACCTGGTCATCTCAATGCGCAAGCACCGAACCGTTCGGTCGGAATCACAAAGGCTCCAGACGGTATGGTGGGTATTTATCAGAACTTTTTGGAGGCGGGCATGCGCTTCCCATTTCACCTATGTTGTTGCAACTGTTGTCTAGCTATGGGATTCATATCTCACAAGTTTGCCCAGATTCATATCGGAAGATTATATGTTTCGAGCTTCACTGTCGCGCCGTCCATATAGTTCCTACCTTGACGTTGTTTCGTTGCTTCTACCATATATCCGCAAACGAAGGGTGGTTTACATTCGTGCCACGTTCGCAGCGTAAGCTAGTTGTTGGTGGGTTGAAAGTGCATCTAAGCCAATGGCAAACTAAATGTTTCTGGATAAGGAGGCATCCTTTCCTTCCATCTATGGAGGTTGGTGATGAGAACATAAAGGCTGATGCGTGCCCAAGGATGACAGCTTTATTACGAGAACTAATACCAAAAAAAAACGTTTCATACTTGTCCAAAATATCAGTTTCGCGTAGCAAACTTTTTTTTTCCCTCATTGGTGTACTAAACTTGCATTTATTGCCAAAAATACGTACTTTTGGACAATTTTGCCCCTCAAGTTATTAAAAAGTCGGGGGCAAAAATGTCAACAAAAAATTACAAAATAGTACAAAGTACGTATTTTTGGCAATAAAATGCAAGTTTAGTACACCAATGAGGAAAAAAATAAGTTCGCTACGCGAAACTGATATTTTGGACAAGTATGATACGTTTTTTTGGTATTAGCCCATTAGTTTACTCGAGAAGCATGTTGTATATAGCCATAACTTTCCACATGGAGTGTTGGCTGCTGGGGGGATGAGCAATAACTAGCCTCATAGAGATTTCGAACCATGTTTCATGGAAGGCGATAATGGTTTGTATTTTTATTTTTATTTTTTTATTTTATTTTTTATTTATTTATTTTTTTTATTATTATTATTATTATTATTTTTTTTTGCGTATATGTTATTTCGTAACCATCTTGACTTGTATTGTATGTGTAGATGTTGGACTCATTGGATACCTTACAAGTGTTAATCCTACTCAACATATCATGATTTTGAAGCGATTGGGACCGTCGGGGGCCGTAAGTGTACCTATTCAGTCCGATGTGGTTGCACCCTTAGGTGGTGTAGCATCTGATTGTGGAACATCGGCATACGTTGCATCGTCATCTCAACCTGCTTCTATGGCCAACATGTTTGACCATTACTCTTCGAAGAAAAGGTGCCGTTCTGTGGTGGAAGACGGGGAGGTAATTTATCAGCCCGGCTGTCATCAAGCTATGATGGTACCAGATAAAATCCCGTGTTTTACTCCACATGTGAGGGTGCAAGAGGAAAGTAACACAGAAACTATGATGGGGAATGTTGTTTTTTCTCCGCTGCAGCCCGAGATTAATATGGCTTATAGGTCTCCGTTTCCATGTTTAAGCGAAGATTTGACTATAGGTATTGATGATATGTTAAATCATCTTGAGCAACTCGAGCCAGGCATGCCTTTCCTTTTAAATGATGAGCCGAATAAGGCCCCTGGCCCACAATCGTTTGTGAATGTGGAAAGTTCTCGATCTGTGGATCTTGTACGAGGTTGTGGGTAGGAGGCTGATTGCGAGGCTGTTGGCGATTTTCTAAGTAAGGTTATGCTGTCCACCGTTCTTGTAGTTTTGACGTCAACAGTCGTCAGGATTTAGCGGATATGCTAAGGCAAGGCATCAATATTCAGCGGCGGTATGAGAGTTTGCTGGTGCGATATAACAGGTTACGAGAAGAGAAAGATAGTGTGGAGCGGACTCAAACCGAGCAGCGCGAGTTATGTAACCAGTTGAACCAACAAAATAATGCTTTGAAGAATTCCCAGGCTGATCTTACTTCCCTGGTGGATTTACTAAAAAAGGACTTGGAGGTCACCTCTACTCGTTGTGAGGAGATGTCTAGCGTTGCGCGTTGGCGTGAATCGGACCTGCATGCTACCCAAGCAGTCTTGGAAGTGAAACAACATGACCTAAATTGCCTTCGATCTGAAAATCAGGAAATGAGCGACAAGCATGCTCAGGTCACGTCGAGTTATGAAGTTGCTTTGAAGGAGCTAAGGAGTATGAAGGGGTTTCAGGCTGATTTGAGTGCTATAATCTCTTCGTTGTAGCAAACTAATGCAGACTTAATTTGGGATTTAAAGTGGGTTATGCAAGATGCTATTCCGCACATGGTATCAAAGGTTATGTACAGTGATCAGTTTGCACAAGCATTATTAAAGGTGGAAAGTGTTATTAGAGAAATTGGGAAGGATATACGAAGAGAGGAAGCACATGATACCATGTCACAGCCGACCGTAATTGATGAGCCAATTGTATCGCTTAGGATCGAGGGGGTGATCAATGAGTTGAAACGTACTGAGTGGAGATGTGTGAATGAATTGGTTAGCAACCCATCAATCTCTCCCCGACTGCTCCGCCGCCTTCTATGCTCGGATGGAAAAAGTCTTAGTGAAGAATCAAGCAATATGCCTACTGTTCCCGCAGCACCATAATATTTTTATGTACATCATTCATAACCTACTAAATGTTTTGCGTTTTGGCTACCAATATGGTAACTTTATATCATTATCAGCTGACCAACCTCTTCTATTTGGGCAGTCACTGAGCCTCAATTTTGCTGTTTTGAAGGCAGTGACAGTAGCAGTATAACATATTTAAGGAACAATAGTGTGTACTGATATATTTTATGGGAATGATGTTATTGTACTGTATGATGATTAAGTTCTTGTATTTCAAGTACTTGTCTTGCTTTATTAACGATGACGTATGGTATGGATTCGGGCCACGGACCCATCCAATACGCAAGCCCACTACGAGTGGGCCGTTATAATAATATTCATAGCCCATGCGGCCCACGAATGTGAAGCTTTACTAAAACCCACAACAAGTGGATGGCTCAGGCCCACGGAGGCTCAAGCCCAAACACGGTTACACCTTGGTATGCGATATCTCCTATTCTTTGGAATAGATATCGGATAAACCAAGGATTGGGGAACACGAAACCATCTAGGGTTTCGTGTGTATAAATAGAGGTCCCCTAGGTCCTCTACAGGTACGATACACAACCCTAATTCACAAACCCTTTACCTAAACTCGATTACTTACTCTCACGCCGGAGGATAATCGGGGGAGACAATCCCTCGATAAGCCTAACGGTGTTTCTTGTTTCTCTTAGTGCGCAGGTTCCAAAGCATTAAACATCCGAATTGGTACTCAAGCCAAGTCTTGCCAACTTTTGTATCAACAATTAAAAAGACATATTAAATGTACTATAAAACATATGACATACACTCCGACAAGTGCAGTGGTCTAATATGCCTTTCCAACCATGTGTTTCTTTCATGCAATTGTATGGTAGTTTGAAAAACTAATGGCTAATATATTGATCGTCAAATTAAAACGCGGACTGAAACATTACGTTAAATTGCACATTGACTCATTATTTATGGTGGACCATGGAAGACCATTCAACTTGAGATGGCTTATGACTTTGCCAGTTAATCTCACGTTAGGATTACCAATGTTTCGGCTTTTGCTAGACGTTATGTAGAATCAACCCAACTCATTTTTCCGTTATTCACACGGCCCTTGTTATTATTATTTTTTTTATGACCGCCGCACAAGCGTCTTGTCATGGCAATTTACCATGATGCTTTCATTGTCGACATGCGTATTTGCAAATGTATATACTTTTGTCATCGTTGGTTTGTGTCATATACGTATAAATGTTACCCCTTTTACTGTCGGGATATTGTTTTTCGCTAGCGTTAAACATCGTTGTCCCTTTTATCATCGGGACACTTGTAAGAAATGTATTCNTTTTTTTTTTTTTTTTTTTTTTTTTTTAGAAGAAGAATTTACGCAAATTACTTATGTGCCATGTTTGAGGGATCACTTTTCCCTTCATGTCTTCTAGAACGTATGTACCAGGACGCCTTGTCTCTATAATTTTGTATGGCCCTTCCCAATTAGGATCTAGTTTTCTTTGACCAACTTTTGCTTCATTTTTTCTAAGGACAAAACCCCCAACTTTAAGGTGCGTAGGTCATACTTTTTGATTGTAATACTGTTCCGTTTGGCGCTTATAACAGGCTTCGCGTAGCGCTGCTAAGTCTCTCCTTTCTTCGAGTAACTCTAGGTTAAGCAGCAGATCATCGTTGTTTGAGTTGCTATCAAAGCATTGAACACGGTAGGTTGGTATTCCTATCTCTGGTGGCAGGACAGCTTCGGAGCCATAAACCAAACTAAACGGAGTACAGTTGTTCCCTGTTCGTGCCGTGGTGCGGTAGGCCCATAATACATTAGGTAGTTCCTCTACCCATTGTCCTTATGCTTTTCCAAGACGTGTTTTTAGACCTTGTAGTAATGTTCGGTTGGTCACCTCTGTCTGACCGTTTGCTTGAGGGTGTGCCACCGAAGTGAACTGCTACTTGATATTGAGTTTCGTGCACCAATCACGAAAAGGATTATCTGAGAACTGCTTTCCATTGTCACTAATTATGATACCCGAGATTCCAAAGCGAAATACAATGTTGTTCCAAACGAACTTTAGAATTCTCTGTCATGTGATTGTGGCTAATGGTTCTGCCTCGACCCATTTGGTGAAGTAGTCAACGGCTACTACTAGGAATTTCACACGTCCTGGGGCCTCAGGAAATGGGCCAACAAGGTCGATGCCCCATTGGTAGAATGGCCAAGGACTTGAAATACTTGTCAAGCCGCATTGTGGTTGTCGAATGATAGGTGCGTGCTCTTCGCAACTTTGACAGGTTGCAACTAGTTTAGAAGCGTCCCGATACATTGTGGGCCAATAGTATCCTAGGCGTGCTGCTTTCCTGGCAATGGTTCGTGCTCCAGCATGTGCTCCGCATGACCCAAAATGAGCTTCTTGTAACACGTAGGTTGCTTCTTCTGGCCCAACGCACCGCAACCACGGTGTTAAGTAACCTTTTTTATACAAGACATCTTGTTTCATGGTGTATTGGGGCGCCTTTATCGTGATCTTGCGAGCTATGGTTGGATGTGATGGTAGGTTCCCAGTTTTGAGGTATTCGATGATTGGATCCATCCAGGTTTCTTCTTGCGTTGCTGACGTGTTTACATCTTGGATATCAATACTTCATTATGCCACAACTTCCACCAGGACATTCTTCGTAAGGTGTAAATGAGGAAGATGCCAGCTTGCTCAGGGCATCCGCCCGTTTGTTTTTCGAACGTGGAACTTGTGTAATGGAAAAGCTATCGAAGTTACCCACTAGATGCTTCACTTTGGCCATGTACTTTTTCATCGATGCTTCATGTGCTTCGTACGTGCCTTTTACCTGGTTCGTGATGAGCAGGGAGTCGCTGTAAACCTGTAAGTGTTTAACGTCAAGTCGGGTGGCTAGCTCTAACCCGACAATCAAGGCTTTATATTCGAACTCGTTATTGGAGGTTGGGAATTCAAAGCAGAGAGCGTAAGTGACTTCTTTTCCATGTGGATCTGTCAGAATTAACCCAGCTCCAACGCCTTCATTGCTGGACGCACCATCTATATGTAGTGTCCATCGCGGTGACTCATCTTTTGNATACAATGTTGTTCCAAACGAACTTTAGAATTCTCTGTCATGTGATTGTGGCTAATGGTTCTGCCTCGACCCATTTGGTGAAGTAGTCAACGGCTACTACTAGGAATTTCACACGTCCTGGGGCCTCAGGAAATGGGCCAACAAGGTCGATGCCCCATTGGTAGAATGGCCAAGGACTTGAAATACTTGTCAAGCCGCATTGTGGTTGTCGAATGATAGGTGCGTGCTCTTCGCAACTTTGACAGGTTGCAACTAGTTTAGAAGCGTCCCGATACATTGTGGGCCAATAGTATCCTAGGCGTGCTGCTTTCCTGGCAATGGTTCGTGCTCCAGCATGTGCTCCGCATGACCCAAAATGAGCTTCTTGTAACACGTAGGTTGCTTCTTCTGGCCCAACGCACCGCAACCACGGTGTTAAGTAACCTTTTTTATACAAGACATCTTGTTTCATGGTGTATTGGGGCGCCTTTATCGTGATCTTGCGAGCTATGGTTGGATGTGATGGTAGGTTCCCAGTTTTGAGGTATTCGATGATTGGATCCATCCAGGTTTCTTCTTGCGTTGCTGACGTGTTTACATCTTGGATATCAATACTTCATTATGCCACAACTTCCACCAGGACATTCTTCGTAAGGTGTAAATGAGGAAGATGCCAGCTTGCTCAGGGCATCCGCCCGTTTGTTTTTCGAACGTGGAACTTGTGTAATGGAAAAGCTATCGAAGTTACCCACTAGATGCTTCACTTTGGCCATGTACTTTTTCATCGATGCTTCATGTGCTTCGTACGTGCCTTTTACCTGGTTCGTGATGAGCAGGGAGTCGCTGTAAACCTGTAAGTGTTTAACGTCAAGTCGGGTGGCTAGCTCTAACCCGACAATCAAGGCTTTATATTCGAACTCGTTATTGGAGGTTGGGAATTCAAAGCAGAGAGCGTAAGTGACTTCTTTTCCATGTGGATCTGTCAGAATTAACCCAGCTCCAACGCCTTCATTGCTGGACGCACCATCTATATGTAGTGTCCATCGCGGTGACTCATCTTTTGAAGATGGTAAGACGACCTCTTTCCTTCCTTTAGTGGTATGATTTTTTGAACATTCGACGATGAAGTCGGCTAAGTCTTGTCCCTTAATTGAGGAGCGAGGCTTATAGGTGATGTCGTGTTCACCTAATTCAATGGCCCATTTAGCGAGCCTTCCCGAGTTCCCGGAATTAAGAAGCACTTGGCGAATCGGTTGGTCCGTGAGTACACAAACTTGGTGGGCTTGAAAGTACCGACGTAAGCGCCTTGCTGTGTGTACTAATGCTAAAGCCAACTTTTCTATGAGGGGATAGTTTATCTCCAGCCCTTGTAGTGCTTTGCTTACGTAATAGATAGGCTTTTGAGCGTGATTCCTGTCTGCCATAAGGACCGAAATGACGGCCTCCTGAGAAGCTGTCAGGTAGAGTGTAAGTGGTTCACCAGGCTTTGGTATGGATAGTGCTAGGAGGGAGAGAAGGTGTTCTTTTAACTCTTGGAAGGCGGCCTCTGCTTCCGAACTCCACTGGAAGTCCGCTTTGTTTATGCAACCTTTCAGTGTTTTGAAGAAAGGGAGTGTCTTTTCTGCTGACCGGGCTAGAAAACGTCCTAGGGCGGCTAACCTGCCATTGAGGCTTTGTACTTCGCGGATGCTCCTTGGCGAGGCCATGTTTACAATGGCTCTTACTTCTCTGGATTTGCCTCGATCCCATCCTTTGTGATCATGTGCCCTAAGAACTGGCCCGTCTCTACTCCAAAAATGCATTTCTTCGGGTTTAGCTTCATATTGATATGCCGCAGGGTACCGAATGTTTCTTCTATGTCAGCTATCAAGCTTCCTTCGTTTCTGCTTTTTATGACCATGTCATCTACATAGATCTCTATGTTGCGCCCCAATTGCTCGGCAAAAGCCCGATCGACTAAACGTTGGTAGGTGGCTCTTGCATTTTTTAGCCCGAACGACATTTTTTCATAACAAAATGTTCCATGTTCTGTGTGAAAGGTTGTTTTTTCTTCGTCTTCTTAGGCTATGCGTATTTGGTGGTACCCTTTGTAGGCGTCCAAGAAACATTTGAACTTGAAACCATCAAGGGATTCAATTTTCTGATCGATCTCTGGAAGTGGGTAGCTATCCTTCAGGCAAGCTTTGTTCAGGCTTGTAAAGTCTATACACATGCGCCAAGTGCCGTCATTCTTGCGTACCATGACTGGATTGGCTACCCATCGGGGAAAAAAATATACTTCTTTAACTATCCGTGCTTCTACTAGCTTTGCAACCTCCTGATTAATTGCTTCGTTTCATTCTTTGGCAATGATTCGTTTCTTTTGTCTAACTGGGAAGGTACGCGGATGTATGTTTAGTTTGTGTTCGGCCACTTCTCTGGGTATCCCTGTCATATCAGATGGGGACCAGGAAAAAATATCTTGATTGTCACATAACAGATGCCGTAGTTGTTGGGTTATCCTTGGCGGAAGGTTACCACCGATAGTGACAAGTTGCTCTGGATGCTGTCTGTTTATAATTAGGCCTTCTTGTTCATGTTTTTCATCCTTTACGCTTGATGAGTCTTCTAACGTGTTGTCTCGTTGCCTTTTTCTTGTTATTTGGTGACATTCACTTGGTCTGTTTGCCTCTCCCCGAACAGTGGCGACTCCAGACTTAACGGGGAACTTAATTAGTGCGTGAATCGTGGAGGCGATCGCGCCTAACTGCCTCATTCCAGGTCTCCCCAATATTACGTTGTAAGGTGAAGGGGCCCGTATCACCATAAATTCCGCCATGATAGTTTTGCTGCCCCTACCACGGTAATCAGACATGGTTAAAGATAAGGTTACGACTCCAAGAGGCCACAGAAGTTGGCCCGAAAACCCGACCAGAGGTGTTTTTGGTGGTCTCATTGTCTTTTTTTGTTCATCGTTGAGTTGCTCAAAGCAGTGTTCATACATGATTTCTGCTGAACTTCCTCCGTCGACATATATGCGATGGACCATGGTCCCTCCAATGTCTACTTTGATGAGCAAGGGGTCTTCCCCGCTATTGTCTTCTAGTGTCGGATCATTGCTAGAGAAGGTAATTTCTAGGCTTGGTTGCGTGGTTTCCTCTGTTTTGGAGGGTGGCGGTGACCTTTTTGTTCCAATCATCAGTATCTCACCTTTTAGGCCACTTGATTTCTCACCTTTTTTTGTCCACTCAATTTGGCTTTTTCCCCGGTCTGCTGCCCTTGATGCTTCTGCGGGTTGGTTACTGTTATGGCTTCTTGCGCCCTTCGCTAGATGGCTCAAACGTCCATTCCTTACACATTCCTCAATTTCTTTTCGCAGATCAACACAACTGTTGGTGTCATGGCCATGGTCTCCGTGGAATTCACAATAACGCGTACGATCCCTATGATGAGGAGGGGAGAACATTCGTGGAGGAGGTCGGAGAGCAGCCTTTCCTTCAGCCATAACGTATATTTCAGCGGGCGACTTAAGCAAAGGTGTGAAGGTGGGTTTTTGCTGACTATTGCGATTGTTTGACCTGTAACTGGCACGGTTAGTGTATCGATCTTTGTGTCGCTTATGTTGGTCCCTGCAGTTTTGGCCTTGTCGGTTATCTGCGGTCTCCCTTTTTGACTCGCGAAGTCGGTTTCCGTGTTGGCCTCTTCTGCCCTTATAAAGTTATTGACCAACATGAATAGCTCCTCCATGGATGAAGGTGGTCGGGCAATGAGATCTTTGAATAGCCTCTCGGGGTGCAGGCCGCTAATAAAAGCTCCTGTGAGCATACCATCTGACCGATCTGTCATGTGCAACGTTTCTTTCCAAAACCTTTCCAGGTAACTGCGCAAAGGTTCATCGTGGCGCTGCCGAATTCCTAGAATCTCGGCTTGAGTTTTTTGGAAACGCCTTTGCTGAAAAAAATTGGAGCGGAACTTGTCCTTAAGCTCATGGAAGTTGTCTATGCTTCCCGGCATTAGATTGTCGTACCAAAATCGTGCGGCTCCACTTAGTGCGATATGAAAGAATCGACACCATGCAGGTTCCGGGAGCTTATGGATGTCCATGGTCCCCATGAATACCGTAAGATGATCGTCGGGATCTGACAATCCATCGTACATTTTTAAGTTTGTAAGTACCTTGAGCCCGTCCGCCATGTCGTAATCTTTTATCCTTTTAGTGAAAGGAGACGCCACCAAGTTTCGTACATTTCTTTTTACTTCCTTAAACAGGAATGGTTCGTTATAGAAGGCGTCGTGCCTTGCAGGTTTTTGCTTCACCAGGCCATTAGATTCGCCTTTTTCAGGGGTGACCCCTGCTCGGACTTTTTTCTGGGGCTGGTTCATTTGTATGTCTCTCTCGGATGTCTTTGGACCAGGGTTTGTGGGTGCTTCTTCAGAATCTGATTGCCATGGCTCGATAACGGGTTGCTCTTCGTTAGGCTCATTCACCAACAACTTTGGGGTGCTTTCTTTCCTTTTTGAGGAGAATGCCGAGTACATAACGTTGATTTGCTCAAAGTTTTGTACTACAAACTGCATGATCGGATCACTAGTGGTCTGGTTGTTGTAAAGCCTGGTCGAGTGGTATATGATCGGGGTTTTCTGTTGATTCCCCTGGTTGAGGGTCGCTAGGCCCTTCTCCGGGGTCAACAATTGGTGTTTCGAAAAGATTTCTTCTGTCATGGGGTTGAGGGTGTTTGGTTATTATAGGCTTTAATCTTGACGGTCCCACGGATGGCGCCAATTGATGATACCAAAGTTGACGGGTCCAAATGGCAAGCTTTGACCGCCGAACACGTGGACCTGTTTATCTGTATCACTCAAGAAACAAGAGGTATCGTTAGAATGTATACGAGACTCACTCCCCGTAATACACTCCGACGATCAAGTCATATAGTAAGAATATTATTTTGATGTTCAAGAATATGAGTTGTAATGTAAGATAACATAAAGTTGTTGCATGGAAATTGAGTATTGTTGTATACTGGAAAATTAGACTATTATTGCATGGAGGAAATAAGGCTATTGTTATGTTTGTTTTTTTTTTGTTAGTCGAATGACACAGGTCCTATTTATAGTCTCAAATGCATGAATGTGGCTCCTTGTAACTTTACGTATATCCTTGCCATGGCATATATGTTAATATTGAAATAGGCTAGTAAGACTTGTAAGTAAATGTACAACCATACTCTGGCTTGATCCGGTATCTACATTTCACAAAAACGTATCTTTCATCTATTTTAATAATTGGCAACAAAGAGTCCCACATAAACATATATTATATGTGTAGTATACTCATCTATTTTAATATTTGACAACAAAGAGTCCCACATAAATACATATTATTTGTGCAGTATACTCATTACTGGAGGAGGATTATCTTGCCTACCTAGCTGAGTTGATGAAAAAGAAAAACAAAACTAGCGGTGCTAGTACATCAGGTATCTTCGTTATAGAACTCTACTCTTTTCCTAGTGAATCATGGTTGTATAACACTTGTTGTAGTACTCACATATGTAATACTACTCAGGGGCTTAGGGGAAGCAGGAAGCTGAGATCTGGAGCTTTAAATCTGCACGTAGGAAATGGAAATCGTGCAGCGGTTGAAGCTATAGGAAGTTTTTATTTAATTCGTCCTATTGGTTTATGTATTGTTTTAGACAATTGTCATTGCAGACAATCTATTACCATTTCAATTTCTCATTTGAAAGATAATGAATTTATTCATTGTTTTATTGATTATGGAATTTCAGTTTCTAAGGATAATATATTTTATATTAATGTTATTCCTCGTGATGGTATTTTTGAAATTGATATGCATGGTCTTGTTTCAAATGATAGTTCTATGCATAATATTAGCAACAAAAGAGCCAAGCACAACTTGGACTCTACTTTTTTGTGGCACTGTCGTCTTGGACATATTAATAAGAAGCGTATTGAGAAGCTGCAACATGATGGGCTTCTAAAACCAACTGGCTCTGAGTCTTTTGATAAATGTTTTTCTTTGTAGTTGGCAAGATGGCATGTAAGCCTTTTCCGCATAAAACGGAAAGAGCTAAAGATCTACTTGGACTCATACACACTAATGTATGTGTCCCTTTTAGAAATGTATCAAGACAAGGATTTAGCTAGTTCATTACTTTCACTGACGACTTCAGTCGTTATGGTTTTGTTTACTTTTTTTTGGTAAAGGGTATTCCACCCGGTAAAATATATTATTTCAAAAAAACGTTTAAGTAAAACGGAATGTGTCTGAAGTACCACATTAATCGCAAGCAATCGTTGAACACAACCACTAAATCATTTATGACAGGCTATAAATGACAACTAGCTACAACCAACATGACCATCAAACCAAAACAATCATAAAATAAGATACATCAAAATTTTATGAAAAAATATAAAACAACCTAGTTAAGACAAAAATCTTGAATTCTAGCAGCCTTCAATTGTGCAAGAGAGAGGCCAAAATCGTCTTATTTATAATTGTTGCCATCACTTGTATCCACTTTTCATTGCTCATAAAGACTCTGCTCCTTACCTCCACTTTCAGAATAAAACGTCCCAATGTGATCATCAAAAACTTCATCATCATCGCTGTCAAAAACTACCACATTGCCCACCTTAGAGAATGGGTTACCCATCTTAGTTGAAGAATCAACCTTTGGTTTTGTTTACTTGCTTAAAGTTAAACATGAAATCTTAGAAACTTTTAAAGTATTTCAAAGTGAAGTAGAGAATCAAATTGGGAAGACCATAAAGTCTCTACGCTCTAACCGTGGAGGCGAATATATGACTCAAGAGTCTCTGGATCATCTAAAGAAGTGTGGGATTCTCTCACAACTCTCTCCTCCATGTAAAACACAACATAATGGTGTATCTGAGAGGAGAAATCAAACCTTGCTCGACATGGTTCGATCTATTATGAATCAAACAACTCTCCAATGTTCTTTTAGGATTATGCCTTAGGGTTTGCTGCATGTATTCTCAATATGATTCCAACTAAGAAGGTTGAAAATACATTATATGAATTATAACATGGGAAAGTCCCTAATCTGTCTTACTTAAAGGTCTAGACTTGTGAAGCATTCGTGAAGCATGACACGCCTGACAAACTTGAATCAAGATCTGTTAAGTGTATCTTTGAAAGATACCTAAAGGAAATGATGGGTTACTACTTCTACTACTCACCTGAGCAAAAAATTATTGTTGCTCGAAATGCCGAGTTTTTTTGAAAATAGTCTCATCTCATAAGAAGCAAGTTTGAGTAATGTAGAACTTGAAGAAATTCAAGATGAAGATACTCATCCTTCTGAAAATACTAGCAAACTTCACGATGAAGTTGAACATGTAAGTGTTGAACCACAAAGTGAGGTTATTCCCATTCGCAGGTTCGAAACCCTAACTACCGATCAACTAACTTCGAATTCTGAAACCCTAACTACCGCTACAAAACATAGCATTAACAGTTTGTATATGTGAAGATGATTCATGCGAATTTTTGAAAGAGAAGATCAAACGATTCATATATGTGCAGAATTGAATGAAAAAGGGAGTGAATTTGGGGAAATGAATTGGGGGAGGAGTGAATATAATCAACTAATTTGAAGTAAAATGTAAAAAATTATTATTTATAAATACTAAACCAATATTTGTGTATTAGTTAAAAATAATTTGGTCAAACTATATTTTTTTAGCCCGTATATTTTGTGTAACGGGCTCAAGCCCGGTTCTAGATTATTCAACGTGAATATATTTCTATGTAGAATGTATATCCATTTATCAATCAATCAAACACAATCAGTTATATGCAGTGTTGCAAAAATCTGCCGAATCGGCCGATTAATCGGCGATTAATCGGTAATCGACCCTGGAACTTGGAGGGATTTCCAAGGTAATCGGCCGAGTCAAGAAAATCGGCCGATTAATCGGTCAAAAATCGCTAATCGGCCCTCGACCGCCTCAGTACCGATTCACGATTTTTGCAACATTGGTTATTGATTATATGTTTACATGGTATCAGGCCATTAAACATATCGATCCTTTCCTAAAAACTCTTACCCCGCTCCCTCAACCTGTACGTATCTCCTCCCTACAAACACTAAACAACCCGCCCCCTCATCCTGTATACCAGTTATAATTTTTTTATGTGTTGGTGATTTGTGTTTCAGTCACAAATCCACACGATTATCATTGGTGTTTTGTTACTTGTGCTTCCAAGGTCACAAGTTTTTCACTTTGTTGTCTGTCTTTTTTCATCCCATATGTAACCCTTTAATCACTCACATACAAACCCTAATATATCATTCACATACTTCGTATCCACTTTTGGCATCATGAATGGATCCGAAACACCCATTATCCCTCTGTCCAAAAAGTTATCTCAATTCACCCATCATCACCTTATTACATGAGTTCCGGTCAAGCTTGATCTCGACAATTGGAATTATAGTTCCTGGGAGTTCTTTTTTGAATAAATTTGTGATACATTTGATATCTCAAAATACATACATGGCCCTCCTGATGCAACCTCTTCAAACAACCCTCCTCCTTTCACACCAAAAGAACTTAAGGTGGATAATATTGTCCTCTCATGGATCTTTACCACTTTATCAGAAACACTTCAAGCATGGTTGGTTGTTGCCCATCCCAAAACCTCTAAGGAAGTTTGGGACCTTATCATTGACATCGTTAAGGATCACAAATGCTCACGTACCAATGCTTTGAAGGCGGAATTACGTCCGTCAAACTTGGCGATCAAAGCATGGAGGCCTATTTTCGAAAGATCGAATCTCCTGTCACAGTTTTAAGGAGCCTTGACTCTCATGTTAATGACAAAGACATTGTGCACTACGCTCTTGAAGGTCTTCCCGACAAGCATGATCACGTGGTTGGCATCATGCACCACAAAGACACTTTTTCCCGATCTAAAGACGGCGCGTACGATGCTTATCACCGAAGAGATGCGGCTCAAATCCAAGGCAACTACACCTCCCATGGACTCCTCCTCGCCTATGATCCTCATGGCACAATCAGGTATAACTCGTCGTCCCTTAAACCCTCAAGTCAAATCTTGGAGGCCATGTACTAATTTTGCTAAAGGCGGATGTCGGTACGGTGCAGGATGTAAGTTTGTTCACGATGTTTCTACTAAACCTATGTCCAATACTACCGAACCTAAATCAAGCAATGAAACTGAGGAAATATTATCTAAGATTTTGGCTCAATCGGGTTTGTCTAGCGGTCCTCCAATTACACAACTACCTACTTTACAAACTAATACTCACCAATCCAACCCAACAGCCTACTTCACCAGTCTTACGCCTGCACAACCCAATTCCCATAATATTTAACAAAATGTTTATCCAGACCCATCCTACACAACCGTGAACCAAGCCCAACCCACTTCCTTACAAAATCAGCCCCACCCAGCTTTCCAATTTAGGTTACCACCGGGCTTTCCCCAATACCCGCAACACCCACAACCCCCTTATGCTTTAACCAGCCCAACACAGGCCCACCCTATTAACCTTACACCGGCCCAATCGACTAAAAACATAATACCGCACCAACAGCCCATACTGTTCAAACAAGGTCAATGGGACCCACTACTCCCTCGGGACACGAGACGCTTTACCTCATGCCTTTGCTACCGGGACTCTTCACGACCCCACTACCGGTCCATTAGGGCTGTAAACAAACTGAACGTTCAGTGAACATTTCATGAACCGTTCGGTAAAAAGTTCATTTATGTTCGTTTGTTTATTAAATGAACGAACATGAACAATATTTTACGTTCGTTTAATTAAATGAACGAACATGAACAAAAGTCGCGTCTGTTCATTTATGTTCGTGAACGTCTGATTATGTGTTTGTTAACCTTCGTTTATGTTCATTTATTTATTTATTATTGGATATCGTATATTTAATAAGTATAATTTTAAATTTGGTTTGTTTTTACAAAACAACACTTATAAAGCAATATATTTTGCGTAATTTAATAAAGTTTATGTTTGTTTGTTTATATTCATTTATGTTTGATCCTTTATATTCATTTAGCGTTCGTTTAGTGTTTTAATAAACTAACATGAACAACTAATTTTCTTAATAAACGAACATGAACAAGAAAATTCGTCCATTCAAGTGTTCATGTCCGTTTATTTGTCCGATTAAAATTAAATGAACGAACATGAACAAGGCTCCTTTCGTGTTCGTCCGGTTCGTTTACAGCCCTACGGTCCATGGAACATGGACACAGGTGCGAGCTCTCACTTTAATGATTTCATTACTTGTCTTAGGGAAGTTTTTAATAAATGTATGTATCCCTCTATCGCGGTTGGTGACGGACACACCATACCCGTCATCAACACAGGCCATAGCATTTTGCCAACTCCCTTCAAATCTCTACACTTAAATAATGTTCTCATTACTCCTCATATTGTCAAAAATTTAATCTGTTAGGAATACGTTTTTATTTAAGAAGACTCAGTCACCCCGAGTATCTATTTAGCATCCATGTAGCTCGTAGAATTAATAGTTGTTATAATAGTAGTTAGTACGTAGATTAGTATTAGTTGGTATTTGTGGAGTCGGGTCGGGTCTTTACCCACTGTCAGCCCGATCCACAGCCTAATAGAGGCAACAAGTATGTAAGTATAAATAGTCCTCTCCATCCTTGGAGAGGGTTGGACCTTCTCATAATCT
>LBNU01038180.1:211519-225604 GCA_014162995.1 Artemisia annua | reverse complement strand
AGCCCTGACAGCAGGTCACTTCGGTAATCTCTCGTGGATTACGCTTAGTGTTCGTGGTGGTGTTCCAAATGATCTACAGTCGTGGGGTGATCTCCAGCGACTCACCTAATCGTTGGTGTACTTCGGTATGTCAGTGAAAGCCCTTTCGGGGGCATACGATTAGGAACGGCCTTGGTAAGGATTAGAGAAAGTCTTCACACTATGCTGTTGACGATCTCGAAGTCTGAACTTGTAAATGTTGGTATGTTTATTACTAACCAAGTTTTATGCAGCTCAACATACCAAAACTTATCATCATTCACCACCATCACTCTAGTTCCACATGCTCATACCGACATCGAAAAGGAGTATTCAGACCGACTCAACCATGGAAATTCACTCATCAAAGATGTATGGGCATGTTGGAAAGGCGTATTCCCACCAGAGACAAAGAAGTTGACGATTGCTGCTGATTGCTGAAAAGATGCCGATTCATCACCTCATGCTCACACTTCAACATCAAATCTAAAGAAATCATGATCAAGGAATGGGCTTCAACTATGCTTCCACAACTCTGATGCAGAAGATCATGATCCAGAAAAGTGTGAGCATGACAACACTAAGACAATCACAACATCACAAAGAGACACTTCCACTCAAAGATGACTTGAAGCTACTTAATTTGGATGATGAACACGAAGAAATGCCAAAGATCATCCTACACATCAAGCAAGTCATCTTGAGTCCGCTGCTGAAAGTACAAAGTTCACTTCAATGAAGAATCAAAAGGCTACGAGCTACAAAGACAACGACAAAGATCTAGATGCTGGACTTCAAATTTTAACATATGTATTTCCGGGGTGACCTCCCTTAGGGGGAGATTGTTAGGAATACATTTTTATTTAAGAAGACTTGGTCACCCCGAGTATCTATTTAGCATCCATGTAGCTCGTAGAATTAATAGTAGTTATAATAGTAGTTAGTACGTAGATTAGTATTAGTTAGTATTTATGGAGTCGGTTCGGGTCTTTACCCACTGTCAGCCCGATCCACAGCCCAATAGAGGCAACAAGTATGTAAGTATAAATATCCCTCTCCATCCTTGGAGAGGGTTGGACCTTCTCATAATCTATTTTCTTTTTTTTTGGTTTTCTCTCAAGGTTCCCAACTTCTCTTCTACTTTCTCTCTCTAACTTCTCTCTAAATATCTCCTTTCTTTCTTTATGTATTCGATCCATACCACAAGACCATGAGTGTTATATGATATCTAGTATCCTACATAATCTATGTATGTCAATTTGTTCGTGATAATAATTGCACTGTCTAATTTGATGCGTTTGATTTTTCTGTTAAGGATTTCATTACTCGACGGGTGCTGCTCCGATGTGATAACACAGGTGATCTTTACCCAGCCACGGCTCCATCTACCATTCCTCAAGCACTCCTCGTTAGTCAACATACGACATACGTGGCATCAGCGACTTGGACATCTAGGCAGCGAAGTACTACGTCGTCTTGTCTCAAATAATTCTATTTCATGTAGTAAGGAGAAACCTCCTGTGCTTTGCCATGCATGCCAACTTGGCAAACACATTAGACTCCCATTTTTTAGTTCCGATACTATTGTTAATTCTTGTTTTGACATTATCCACTTGGACATTTGGACTTCTCCAATTCCGAGCATGTCGGGTTTTAAATATTATGTCTTATTTTTGGATCATTATTCGCATTGTGTTTAGGTCTATCCTTTGGTAAATAAATCTGATGTACAGTCTAAATTTGTGTTATTTCGTAGATATGTTTACACTCAGTTTAAATGTGAAATCAGGTCTCTTCAGTGTGATCATGGCGGTGAGTTCGACAACCGTAACCTTCACAAAATTTTTGCCGACAATGGTATACAATTTCGTTCTCATGTCCTAAAACATCACAGCAAAATGGCAAGTCTGAACGCATGATACGCACCATTAACAACCTCATTCGTACCCTTCTTTTTCAAGCCAATCTCCCACCCACATTTTGGGTTGAAGCCCTAAATATGGCCGTTCACTTACTCAATATTTTACCCTCAACCGCAATTACCAAGGAAATCCCCTATACTCGCCTGTTTGGCCAAAAACCTATATACAGTCTTTTACGTAACTTTCGTTGTCTATGCTACCCCCGCCTTTATCCTAATCACAAACTTGAACCACGTGCCACACCATCCATTTACTTAGTCCAAGCTTCCAATCACCATGGATATCGCTGCCTTGACTTACACACCAACAAAATCATTATATCTCGTTATGTAATTTTTGATGAAACCGTTTTCCCATACGGCACCGCAAAACCAACAACGGAACCCACCTACAATTTTTTAGACGACTCACCAGATATAAATCCTCCATTTATTCCTCCAACAACCGTTATATAACTCATAAATGAACCAATAACCCCAATACCAACTACTCCCCAAGCCGCCCAACATGAATCACAATTATGAATCACAACCCTCTCATCATCCCAGATCCCCCTCATAACCTAACGCTGTATCGACTAACTCCATGGTCACACGTCGTACCGAAACTAATCGTCCCACTCAGCGACTTAATATGCATGTGTCTTCAGTCTCACCATCACCTAAATCTTATCGTGAAGCGTTTAATGATCCAAATTGACGGAATGCTATGCGTGACGAATACACTGCACTTATTAAAAACGGAACTTCGACTCTTGTCCCCCAACCCACGAACACCAACATTATTCATTTTATGTGGCTTTTTTGCCACAAGTATTTGGCTGAGGGCACCCTTAGTCGGTATAAAGCTCGCCTTGTGGCAAACGGTAGTAATCAGTTGGAGGGGATTGATGTAGATGAGACCTTTAGTCCGGTTGTCAAACCGGGCACTATTCAGACTGTTCTATGTTTAGCTGCTTCTCGACACTGGCCGATTCATCAACTTGATGTCAAGAATACTTGCTTACATGGTGACTTATCTGAGACAGTCTATATGCATCAGCCTCCGAGGTTTCGGGATGTCGAGCACCCTGATTATGTATGTTTATTGCAGCAATCTCTGTATGGGCTCAAGCAGGCTCCTCGAGCATGGTTTCAACGATTTGCATCTTATATCACTCGGGTTGGGCTGGCTCATAGTCGTTGCAACTCATCTTTATTTATATACAGACAATGGACGGATACTGCTTATTTGTTATTATATGTAGATGATATTGTTCTCACGGCTTCTTTTGAGAGTTTGTTGCAGCGGATTATTGGATCCTTACATCAGGAATTTGCTATGACAGATTTGGGTCCAATTAATTATTTTCTGGGTATATCTGTTACACGTGATTCTTCAGGGCTGTTTTTATCTCAGAGGAGATATGCTATTGAGGTTTTGGAGAGAGCTCATATGGTGAATTGTAATCCAAGTCGGACACCTGTTGACACTGAGTCCAAACTGGGAGATGACAGTGATCCTGTTTCTGATCCCACGTTATATCGGAGTGTTGCAGGATCTCTTCAGTATCTCACTTTTACCCGCCAAGATATATCCTATGCCATTCAATAGCATTTCCTTCACATGCATGATCCACGAGAGCCCCATTTCTCGGCTTTGAAACAGATTCTGCTATGTTCAGGGTACTCTAGACCATGGGTTACAGTTGTATGCTTCTTCTACCACATCTTTGTTGCCTATTCTGATGTTGATTGGGCTGGTTGTCCTACCACTCGACGATCGACTTCAGGCTACTGTGTTTTTCTTGGAAACAATCTTCTATCTTGGTCTTCTAAGCGGCAACCGACTCTCTCCCGTTCCAGTGCCGAAGCAGGGTATCGTGGGGTCGCCAATGTTGTTGCCGAAACCTGTTGGCAACGCAATTTACTTCGCGAGTTACACATTCCCTTGGCTTCCGCTACACTTGTCTACTGTGATAATGTCAGTGCTGTTTACTTATCCTGTAATCCGGTTCAGCATCAGCGTACAAAGCACATTGAAATTGATATTCACTTTATTTGAGACCTGGGGCCACTGGACAAGTTCGAGTTCTTCATGTTTCTTCTCGATATCAGTATGCAGACATCTTCACGAAGGGTCTCCCAACCGCTTTGTTTGAGGAATTTCGCTCCAGTCTGAGCGTTTGTCGTCCTCCCGCTCCGACTGCGGGGGATTGTTAGCCCGTATATTTTGTGTAACGGGCTCAAGCCCGGTTCTAGATTATTCTCCGTGTATCTATTTCTATGTACAATGTATATCCATTTATCAATCAATCAAACACAATCACTTATATGATTATATGCTTACATATTTTTGCTCACACTTTTGAAAAGTATGGGTAAAGTTAGACTTTTACTAACACATTTTCATTAGTGTTTGTGAAAAATAAAGTCTTGCTCACACATTTTTATAACTCTAGTTATAAACAAGACTTTGTCACACGTAAAAAAAAGGTGGGTGAAAATTAAATTTTTACTAACCTTTTTGAAAAGGTCTGAGTAGACTAGACTTCTGCTAACATGTGTATCTAAGTGTAAGTAAATCATAGACTTTTACTTAATTCAATTAGTGTGAGTGAAAGTTATACTTTTTCATACACATTTTTAAAAATGTGAGAAGATAGTATACTATAATCACACTTTTTAAAAAAATGCAAGTAAATGTCTATTTAGGTTACGCTTTTTACGAGTATCACTAAAACTTGTCTCACTAAAAGACACTTTTCTTGTAGTGATTTCTCACATAAAACATCGTCATTTCATGTGAGAATTTAAATTAGCCTAGCCTAATAGCGAATATAGCCCGGCCAAGTTCGGCCGATATGTTGCGGCTTTGTTTGTTTCATTTAATAAAAGAAAAATCTACAAAATAGCCTCTCAAACCATGTAACGAGTTACGGAAGCTACCGTGAATTTTTACTATTTACGACTCTTTTATATAACAAACTTTATTTATCATGTATCTAACAAATATTTAGCATTTTTTTAATAAAAAAAAATATACCGGTAAAAAGGCCTTTTAATTACGAACAAAACGAGCGCAATATTGATATATTTTTTAAATACATACGATTCTATGTAAAATGTTTAAGTTTTATATTTAATTTGTAAAAACACCCTTAGCATACTTAAGAATTTTAAAAACTAATCTAAAGTTTATTTAAAAATAGATTTAATAAAAAATTACAACAAATACCGAGTACTTTTAGCTATTTAGCTTTTTTTTTTTTTTTTTTTTTTTTTAATAATGACAAACTTTATTTATCACTATATATCGATTTTCTTATAAAAAAAAATATTTTGTTGAAAAGACATTGGAATTGCAACAAAATGAGACAAACATTACAATACTGTTGACTTACATACAATTTTATATATAACATATTGAATTAAAAAAATTCTTATAAAAAGGAAGAAAATATATAAACGAGCGTACAAATATTTTGCGGCGCCGAAACACAAAAGAAAATGAAGTGCCGACTGCCGAAAGAAAGTAAGAAACGTTGTATATAATATTATGTCGGCTTTGTCCGTTTGCTCTAAACTACAAAAAATACAAAGTTGAAGCACACATGTATTTTATAATAACATTCTATATTTCCACGTTTTATTTAACTTCTCAATTCCCTATTTAAGCCACCTTATGTTCTCCAAACATAATTCACAACACTTTCAACATGGGAAGCCTAGATGATTATTGGCCCGAACCCGTTGTTTGTGTACAATCTTTGTCAGATAGTGGAAACCTATCGATTCCTGACCGATACATCAAGCCACAACCAGAAAGGCCGTCCTTGAGTGTAAACGATATGAACATACCAGTCATAGATTTTAATGGTTTGGTCACTTCACCTGAAGCAACCATGAAGCAAATATCAAAGGCGTGCCGTGAGTGGGGTTTCTTTCAATTGGTGAATCATGGCGTTAGGACAGACTTAGTTGATGGGGTTCGAGAAACATGGAGGGAGTTTTTTCATGAACCTATGGAAGTGAAACAAAAGTATGCAAACTCACCAAAGACTTATGAAGGGTTTGGTAGTAGATTAGGGACTGAGAAAGGTGCAATACTTGATTGGAATGATTACTACTATCTTCATTATCGTCCTCCTTGTAATACAAAGTGGCCCGACCAACCACCTTCCCTAAGGTATCATTCTCTTATATGTTTGTCAAAATTTAGAATGGTAATATAGTTATATATCATTCTCTTATATGTTTGTCAAAATTTAGAATGGTAATAGTTATATATTATTCTCTTATATTCTTGTCAAAATTTAGATGGTTATAGTTATCATTCTTCTTTGAAGTTTTTGTGCATGCTTGGTACAAAATAAAGAATTTAATATATATGTCATTGTTCTTTTTCTATCATAACAAACAATACCAGAATATTTGTCACGTGAACATGTGTGATTTCTTTAACAAAACAAGAAACGTACAATACATGTTACACTTCACTTAAAGTAGTACCTTTTCTTATTTATGAGAAATGAACTGTTTAAATTTTGTCTTTACATATTAATAGGTT
The DNA here is from genome assembly GCA_014162995.1 of Artemisia annua. Classification (NCBI taxonomy): domain Eukaryota; kingdom Viridiplantae; phylum Streptophyta; class Magnoliopsida; order Asterales; family Asteraceae; genus Artemisia; species Artemisia annua. The sequence continues at coordinate 219,116 of LBNU01038180.1, read as the reverse complement.
ATAATAATCTTTCAAACATAAGTTGTGTCAACGATCAACATCCGTGTATTCCCTAACAGTGTATATGTACTTTTTGTGTAGAGAGGTGATGGAGGAATACACAAGCGAGATACTAAGATTAGGTGCTGCTTTATTGAAGGTATTCGCAGTTAACCTTGGATTGAAAGAAGATTCATTTCAGAGCGCGTTTGGTGGAAATGACTTTGGAGCTTGCTTGAGAGCAAATTTCTACCCAAAGTGCCCGCAACCCGACTTGACCCTAGGGTTGTCTTCTCATTCGGATCCTGGTGGCATGGCCATTCTACTCCCGGATGAGCAAGTCTGCGGACTCCAGGTTCGAAAAGATGATCAATGGGTAACCATTAAACCTGAACCTCATGCCATAATTGTCAACATTGGAGACCAAATTCAGGTAATTAAGCCTCTTTCTATCACAAGTCTTCTAGTTGTTTACTCTTTTGTATTAGACGAAAAAAATTACTAATTAATAGGCTAGCAAGAAGCACGCTATAACAACAAAAAGCATTGCAGCTAAAACAACTAGCACCCCTAGAAAAATTCACACAATAAAATACAGCAAGACGCCGTGGCATTACCATAATCGCATCAGTCCATCACCCAAGTGCCACCCCAGCTAAACTACACCAATTCAACTCAACTTATACGCACACCCAACACCACTCTATGAAAGGACTAAGCAAACATATAACACCTCCAAGAACACTACACTAACACTTGATAAAAGCTAAAGAAACATCCCTTTGTCTTAATTGCCTGAATCAAAATTTGAAATATCTCTCCACCCCCNAATCTTCGTGCAAAATAGGAAGGAATGATCAACAGATTCCACCGACGAGTTGCAAATAACACTAATGAGAGGAAGCAACATACTTATATATAAAACATCTATATTTAGAACTGCAATCTTCAATATAACAATAACATGTATATTTAAAAGGCAGGAGATCCATTGTTATAAAACATCTTAATTAGAACCAAAAAGTTATCATGTGCTATCTCAACATGTATAAATTCGGTTTTGGAAAACGAGATAACTATAAATGTACTAAATCATGTTATTATGTTGCGCTTGTAGGTTTTAAGTAATGCAATTTATAAAAGCGTGGAGCACAGGGTGGTTGTGAACCCAAACAAAGAGCGTGTTTCTTTGGCCTACTTCTATAATCCAAAGAGTGACATGCTTATTCAACCGATATCAGAGCTAGTCACGTCAAATAAACCTGCTCTTTATCTACCGATGACATTTGAAGAATACAGAGGTTTCATACGAACAAAAGGTCCACAAGGTAAATTTCAGGTGGAGTCTTTAAAATCCCCAAGATAACATGTTATCATCGGTTTCTTGTAGCTAAGTTACTCTACTCTTATCTTCAATAATGTTATATATTTCATCCTATATATGGATGATAATAAAGTTGTATACTCCGTATATCTGAGTGTTTTATTCACCTTTAATCAGCACTTGTCAAATATTGTGTAAAGTGTGTATTTTGTAACTTATTACAAAAGTTGTTTTAGATCCTTATCATGCAAAAGTTGTTCAATAATTATCTTATACAGTATATGATTGTCTTTATGTTCAGGACAGTAAGAGCAAACTCCTAGTTTACTAAACACTTGAAACTGTAGAACTTCTTATTTGGAGTTTGACCTAGAATAAACTTTTTGCAATATAAAAGCTCTACATTATGATGAAACATCTTTTGTAGTTAATCTCATTTACTCATTTTTAATGAAAAATATAAGATGTTAAAAGATACAAACATCAAATCACATTTGAAAGACCATCAGATAAGAACACCTTAAAAATACCTTCAGAGACCCTGGAACCAAACGACGTAAAATGGAATCCCATTCACAACCTCATCAAACGACTTAGAGAAGACATAGCAAACGTCATGACTATCTAAAAAGGCCTAAACCGCACCAACAGCGCTTTCAAAGTATTGCAAGGGTGCTATAAAAAGAAGCAATTCTTTACTAGTTAGATTTCGAATTTTAAGGTCCTGCAAACAGCTTACCTGAAGGAATTATTTACCATTTTTATTAAAGATAGGGCAAGTTTATTGCAACAACCAACCAACATTCTTAACAAGAGAAAATATATGCTCTAGATATGCACGAAACAATATGGATGTATATTATTGACTAATTGGATAAAAAGCATAGAAGCCACACGTCAGCTACTTTCTTTTTCCATTTGAAAACTGAAGTTGATAGATTTGGAAAATACACATATTTAATAGATGACATACACTAGTTGGCAGTTAGGTTTGCTGATCTAGAAAGAACACTAAAAACCAGTTGGGGTGAGCATAGGGCGAAACAGAATTGTATATTTTGGATTTTGAAAACTACAAACCATTTGGTTTCGAGTTTTTCGGTTCTTTACATTGAATTGGTTCAATTTCGGTTTTTTCTTACTTGACAACAAGCAAGTTTTCGTCTTATACGAAGTTACCATTCCGAGTTTTCAAGCAAAAATATTTAAACAACATCAAGAGTAGCATAATATCCAACAAAATCGAGCTACAAAACAATTTCGGTTTTTTCTTACTTGACAACAAGCAAGTTTTCGTCTTATACAAAGTTACCATTCCGAGTTTTCAAGCAAAAATATTGAAACAACATCAATAGTAGCATAATATCCAACAAAATCGAGCTACAAAACAACCAAACAAGAATCTAAAATATAAAATGAATGTTTTTGCGTTTTATGCCCGCAAAGACATTCAAAGAACACTATTATTCGAAAACAAAGATATAATAAATATAAATTGATCAAATTTGAGTTTCAAGATAATAAAGAACAATATTATGGTTTTTCCATAATATTTTATACTCAAATCTTTGAAATTATATATCAAATCTCTTATATATAAATAAAATTATATAAAAATTTTGGATAATATTTTATAGTCAAATCTTTGAAATTATATATCAAATATCTTATATAGGTCTGGAAAGTGATAAATTGTAAGATGACTAGTCTAGTTTGGTAATTTCCTCTAGATAAATTATATAGAAAAATGAATAAATGTGAGGCGGGGCGGTTTTCTCGGTTCGATTTTTGTAAGAAATCAAAAACCGTCTCAAACATATTGTTTTTATACAAATCAAAATCACCACCATTGGTTTGTAATTGGGATAGTTTTTTCGGTTTTCGATCGTTTTTATGGTTTTTGTGCTTCTCACCATGTATCCCCTTCTTTTTGTAAGAATTTACACAAGTCACAAAAAAAACTAGAGAAATCAAGAACCCTTTGACGGCCTCTATCGACTAGCCTCATGGCAATCATAAGAGACATGATAAATCATGTAACACGATAATTGAAGACTGAGTTTCCGCTACATATTTTCCACCATTGAGCTACTATCGTTGAAGCAGTGCAAAGAAGTTATACACGAATGACTTGCAATATTGAAGCATCTTGTACACCCCAAAACATGATGCGTTTAGAGTTCTACCCGGTGACTGAAGACGTGTGCATTAATGTAGGGGTAATTATATGTACTTATGATTACAAATGAACCAATTTTTACCAAAACAATTAGAGCACGAATTCAACATGGGCTCATTTGAGTTATTAAGCTCAAGACTGTAACTTCACTTGTTTTCAAGTTATTGAAGCTCTAAATCTTCTTCCACCCAAGTTCAGACCTGCATCTTTAAGCCTAGTACATGTATCGAATGAAGATATTATAAACTAGTAAGAGTTGTAAATTTTACTTAACTAAAAAACAAAGTGCAAGCAAAACAAACTTGGAAGCAAGCACTGAATCACTAATAGCCTGCTCAACAACTAAACTTACAATCCTGCAAAAGGAACCATATCCTAAAAGAACAAGTCAACGTCACTTTCAACAACCACATATACCTATATATATGTTGTAGGGGGGAGGAGGTGAAAAGATAAAGACATCCTACTAGCAAATAGATATCCAACATGTTTGATAGATAATGGTGTTATTGCCTTACGGGCGACCCTTCTTTGTGCTGCACGAAGGGCATTTGTACTGCTTGATGGTCTCAGCTCTGGCAGGTGTTATTTTCACACACTTACCATGATACCATCTCTCACACATGTCACAGCCGATCCAGAACTCATCACCACTGTAATTCCCTCCACAGCTCCCACAAAGGGTTTCTCCATGCTCGTCGTCTTCTTCTGCATAACCTTCGTCATAAGCCCTTGGTGCACTTTTTGCCAGTCCATCATTCATCCTCTATGATTAACAGAGGTATAACGGATTATTAGTACTTCAGGTTATATAATGTGTGTTAGGCGGTTTTAGGTATGTTGAATAGTTACCTTATTGCTAGATCTGGATTTGTTGCCATTATCAGCGCTGGGCTTGTCCTTGACATGCTTTCGTTCTGTTACAACTTCAAACACTGTGGGTAGGTCATTAATCAAGCTGAACAGACGCTTCCTGTACAAGTCACATCCACAGTCTTTAGCCATGATCAAACATTTGGTTGCTAAACATGAAAAATGCAAATATAAATTCAAACTAGGATATACCATAAGAAACAGATGCAATTTATTCTGAGTGTTTCTTATTTCAGAGTAGCTATGTTAAAATTCTGAAGTTCCAGTAATTCAAAGAAATTATGGTTGTCAAAATTCTGAAGCTCCAGTAAATTCAAAGAAATTATGGTTGTCAAGACGTGCCTGCCTGCTATGTGCTATGCAACCAACTCAAGTCTGACTTCTAAACCCAAGCAATTCTATTAAAATTGTGATCACTTATACATCTTGGTAATGACGGAAGTGGTGCAAAAGCGCAAGAGGAACTTAACTGGTTAGTATAATAAAGAAACTGTTTGTTGATCTGGTAAGACTACATGCGGAACTCAAATATTTAGTATTTAGTGTAAATGTTTAACTATTGTTTTTGGATATCTAGTTGTCTTAGAAAGGCAGGAAATTCATTCTTTCCATTTATTATTTCGGTGTTTAGTTTACAATTTGGTTTTCCTAATTTTCCTGATTAAGGCTTTCTATGGCATAAACATAAAAAACTCGCAGCATCGATAAAACACTAATTCTTGTTTATTCTTCCCAAAAGTAGCTTTAACATCCAATCACTTGCTACAGAAAGTGTTAACCTCACCATCTGTAGTCATTTGCCAATTTTTACTCTCACCATATATGCTACCCTGCCAGTTACATAGTGTACACTACCTACAATTACTCTCACCATATATATTACCCTGCTAGTTACATAGTGTACACTACCTACAAGTGATTAATGTGGAATCTGTTTAAGACAACAAATGTAACGTTACATAGTGTACACTACCTACAGTTATGAACTTCACTACCGGTTATGCATGAATTGACGTTAATCATTTGTTGTCTTAAACAGATTCCACTATCACCAAACGCAATTCTTTCATAGCATCCGAATAAGAAATATAAAGACCTTAAATTATACTCATAGCATCTGAATGATCAATCTAAAGTATTCCATATAAAGCATCTAGAGAGCCAGAGGTCAACATCAGTGAGATAACATGACATTAAGTGAGAACATAAACCTCTGCACTACTTGTTCTAGATTACCAACCCTAGTTGCTTGTCAAAATAACAGATTGGCACTTCCATCTGCTCGAGATCATACTAATTTCAATTATAGGTTCTTGACAGAAAAACTAAATGACAGCTCCGAAGAAAAATGTATGTTACAAGTGATGAAGTGAGAACATAAACCTCTGCACTACTTGTTCTAGATTACCAACCCTAGTTGCTTGTCAAAATAACAGATTGGCACTTCCATCTGCTCGAGATCATACTAATTTCGATTATAGGTTCTTGACAGAAAAACTAAATGACAGCTCCGAAGAAAAATGTATGTTACAAGTGATGATGACATAGATTATAGAAGGTACCTCTCGTTCCTGTTCAAACGAGCACCAAAGTAGAAAGCAACAGCTAACAACCAAGAATCAGTATGCACAGCCACCAACGACAGCCAATCTTTTCTGTGCATCCCATCCCTTGCAAAATTAATCCCCAAAGCTGGTTCTGGAAGTTCCGGAGGGACTTCCTCTGCCGGCAGTGTTACTTCCCACGTTTCATTTGGATGTCCATACAAACACAAATTTTCCTTCTCTGCAGGTTCGCAAATCATCAATCAACAACATTAGTCAATAAGGAAATTAACATAACTAAATTCAGTTTGAAACACTCAGCAGATTAGCATTCACTTTGAAACACTCCGCAAATATAGTCGCAACCTTTTGGTATATTTAACTATTCACCAGATTAACTATTTGAACACCTACAGTCCTAGCATTAGTGGTGCTCATAAGCCCTATAAACTAGCTAACACGAACACCCCATTAGAATTCTAGCATTTTATACAAAGCTTTCATTTTTTCACCAGCACCAATCATTTCATAAATGTAATCATTGTATCTCAATGCAGCTCAAAATTTTCAATTGAATATCAATACAATCTAAGAAAATGCAACTCTTTAAGAACCAAATGCACACATTAACTCTACAAAATAAGAGAATCATGTTGATCTATATGAACACAAATTCATGGGTCATTACCAGTGTAAACGTTTCTTTCCAAATGTACACAAAATTTTGTTCAAACAGATAGTAATATTATACCCTTTTTCACCAAAAAAAAGCACACACAAATCAAAGCAACGACTTGTGTAGGTGGAGTGCAAGTTTTCAAGTCTAAAAGGCAATCACATGAACCAAAATAGTCTAAGATTTCGGTTGACTAAAAAACATCCCACCAACACACATTAGAAAAAGTATACACCAATTCACACGACAAACTTATAAGTCTTCAAATTCCGAAATCAATTACAAATTAAACATTATTTGTTGCAAAATAGCATGTATAAATTCTATAAAAAATCCTTATCGGCTGGTTAAAATTTGTCCACATATTAAACCATCAGCTTTTAAAGTAACTTCAAAAATTTAAAAGCATTTAGGTAACAGTTGCTTTAAAATGAGTCAACATTTAACAAAACATATCGAACAAGTAAACAAATCTCCACTTCAGGTAACTTATAAGATATAACTAAAATCAAATATAAGTTAAAAAAAAGTGTTTACAACCAATCGTTTTTACAGCAAAGAAATTTAGAAATCGCTGAAATTAAATATATAGTTGCAAGAAAATCCTTGTCCCTTAAGTAAAATTTTGTCAAAATATAAAAACAATCATTTTCGACTTTTCATAGTATCTATTAAATAACATGAAACTTCTACCACAAAAAAAGAGCTCGCAACCACTCAAACTATTCATAATAGATATTTTCTTAAAAAGGAAAATGCATTTAGATGACGGTTGACTTGAAAAATGAGTTAGCGAAACCACCTCAAAATAAAAAAAAACGTAATAGTAAAAGACGAAAAAAACACACACCTCCAATTTATTCAACCAACTTCTCACTCTACAAATTACATAGAACTAATTTTATTGTACTTTACTTTACCATAAAAATCTACAAGATATTAAAAAAAAAAAAAAAAAAAAAAAAAAAAAAAAAAAAAAAAAAAAAAAAAAAAAAAAAAAAAAAAAAAAAAAAAAAAAAAAA
>LBNU01038180.1:173970-196834 GCA_014162995.1 Artemisia annua | reverse complement strand
CGCTAGTAGTACGTGTGTGTGAGAACGAAGTGTTAGCATACTTTTGCTAACGTGATCTTGCCCTATTCGACTTCCCTAGTCGATCCATATATTCCCTCTCCTAGGGTTTATAAGTTCTTGTTCTTGGAAGCTTTTAGAGGTACGCATTTCCTTTTTATGTTTGGTTAATTAATTACTTGTATTTGATCTTTTCCGCTGCGTACTCTTAGATGTTTATGTGTTTATGTCTTTTATATTATTCACATATTCCAACAATTTTTTCATGACTATGTATCCCTATTCACCAACAATCACATGAATGGTCTTGATGTTGGAAATGACATGGTAGCTAACTGTAATTGAGATGGGTTGTTGTGATGGTTAGATGATATAAATGAAATTGTAAATGATATGATAGCTAATTGTAAATCAATGAATGAGTGATTAACACTAGTTTGTTTGGAGAGATTTGACATTAGACAACAAGAAGGTCCAAACTGGCATCACGTTGCGTTGAGGCGAAATTCAGATTAGCACATCCATCACACATAACATGAGCTACATACCGCGTGAGCTGTCTCTTTTGGTTATACTCATTACGTTGCTAGCCAAAAATAGTAAAATTACTCAGTGTCATCTCGTGTACGATCTACATCTTATGGTGATACATTCATGAATCTAAACAATAGATAAAACATTTAATATTCACTCATTTGCAAATTGCTGACAAAATAGATGATTTTGATATTAATAATACTAACAACTCCATAAAAAAAACTGAAAAGAATAAGTCAAGCCTTTACCCTCTAAGCCATTGGATGAGTTGGTCAATGGCTCTATAACATGACTTAAAAATAAGAAAATGATAGAACACCAAGATTACATCACAACTATACAGAAATGTTTTACAAAAAACAATAACATACCATATAGTATATATCTTCTTGGTTGTCATCGGAAATGTGAATTGTTCTTTGTCAAGCAAGAGCACAGCAAAGTTCATGAATTTTTTGTATAACAAACCTTACATGTAAAACATAATAGCAACTTTTCAAAATACGAAAAGTGTTTTGCTACACATATAATCATTTGTTGTTCGACTTCAACTAAAGGACTTCTTTTGCGATGAAGGTCAACATGGAATTCGCATGCCATTTTCGATATACTTTTGACCTTAACACCGCAACTGAAAACCAATGACCTTGTAACCACAACAATATCGGAAGCACACAAACCATTTTACACAATATCGAACCACATAAGAAGCTTTACAGATTGATACATATCTCCTTTTTGACTGTACAGTGGAACAGATCGTATGCCTTTACTCATTTCTGTTACTGGTAAGCATGTTTGCCCTCCAAAATCATCCTTTTCTGATATATCATTTTCATGAACTTCGATTCGTAGCAAAGCTAGTTCTGGAACTGTTAAAGGGAACTCAAATTCTTCGTTCCAAGCTGGGTTCCAGCTGTCCTCAACCGTCTTTGACTTTTTCATAATAGAATCAGCTGGTACTCCTGCAATTCCAACCTGCATGCACCCAAATCCAAATCATTAGCAATCCTAGTTTCCATGACCGGACTTATTATAAACTTTGTATTGTATTAGGAAAATGAGGTTCGGAAACATGTCAAAACTGGTTTGGTAAAATGTAAAGACAGGTAATCGTTTGGTATGGGTCAAAAAGGACCAGGTCTGGTTGGATTTACCGTTTTAGGGGAAAACCCCATCTGTTTACTTTTTTAGGGAAGAGTTACGTAAAATTTGACAGTATCTAAGCTTACCTATGTTATCTCCAATAATAAGTGTACTGCATATGATTGAAACATTATAACTAAATTATCTGAATAGAATGATTCAAGAAGTTGTATGCATATAAAATGAACTTAAGACGACGACAGACCCATCTGGTAGAGATAAGGCATGACCTGGATCGACCTAATACATAACAAAATTGGTCGAAACTGTTACGTCTATGTAGATAAAATCAATGGAAAAATGATGCATTTGCCTTACCCTCACATAGAAATCTGGAGGAGAGTATGCATCGAAATGTGTGTGTTTAAAATCATAATACCATCCTTCACCCATATAAATAGTTATCTGAGTAAAATCAAGAGTTTAAATTAGTTAAACCAAGGTTAAAATAACCAAAGAATTTAGCTTTTACAATAGCTAACCTTAATGGTCATTTTGACGGGTAATGAGACTCTAGGATCAAAGACCTCGTGACCACCCTTCAACAACAAATCTGGCTTTTTAACATATCCACAACCACCATTGCCCCTGAACATTCCTTGCATCAACCACAGTGATCTTCCGTGCCCCTGTTAGATTAAAGTTGTATACATCACTTTATCACAATTCACAAGAATGACGTTAATTTAAAAGTAGATGTGTAACCTGCATATTGAATGCCACCATCTGGGCTCCATGCATCCATCCAATTAATGGGTTGTAATTAGATGAGTCTAAGCGTATTCCTTTAGGATAAACTCTTAAAATATTTCTCTGGGTGAATCTGGAGAAAAGCAAACTGTTAGCAAAGAGAACCATTGGAAGTTTAGCATATAATTCATAGGCTAGTGAATCTTTCTGGGCCATTTAATCATAAATGGGTGGATTTGGGTTATACTTATCTCTAAAGGTTTAGTTTAAGCTAATGAATTTATCTACAAAGCACTTAAACAACAAGCTCAAAGGCCTACTAACTGTATCCAAATGCATAAGAAGCAACAAAAAATATTACCTAAAAAGGTTAGATAAAATAGTTTTTGTAATAATATTTAGTCTTGTTTAAAAATCCAGCCACCCCAATTCACCCACACTTAAAATGTACCCGTTTGACTTGTACTCATTTTGACTCTTACCCAACTCACTCATTTTGACACTAGTTTTCATGTAAGCTTACCTACACACAATTTGTCATGCCTAACGGAGACAGAGAATCTAGAAACTATCCATTTGACAGGATACACAGATAAATATTCTCTCAATTACTTGATAACAAGGATATTCTGTTCCTATCATAGACAGATTGTATTACTCTAGCCAAATTTCCTAAAATCAGATTAATTATGAATTTTGAGTAAGGAATGTTCTCATCCTTAGATCTCTACTCAAAACTATAGTATACCTGACAATCTGTGGGCCATGAGTTTCTGCTGCCTTCTCAAGCTCGTGTTCACTTAAGCTAAGACGTCTAACTTTATCAGGGTCCACTTTCAACCAATCATCCAGACCACCCTTTCCCTTTCCAGCATGGATGGCTATCAAACTCTTGTATTCAGGAGCTACATTTCCGGATTGCAGATCTTCATCATCATCATCATCATCATCTGAATTATCGGAATCATCCTGCAATTACAGAGTTGTTGTCAAGTATAGATGACAATTTCAACCCATTTATTTATATACGGGTCGCTTTGAATATTAGATCTCAAATGGATTGGTTTCGAGGTATGTATCCCTTCCACACTCTATTTTTATTGCATGCAACCTCTAAAATCAGTTATTTAGAAATTTTAATGATAACCATTTTGTACTCGCTAACTCCTTAAAAAGTTCAGTTATATTAATTAACAAATAAGTTTTTGCAGTTCAATCTGATACATTTATAATGTAATTACTTGTTGTCCGACTGACACATATTGCCAATCTAGTAGCAATATTGTTTTGTACCTTGGCATCAAGAGAGGTGGGAATTTCGCCGCCCCATGGTTCTACAGACGGATCCTTCTCATGTGATTCATCTCCCTTTTCCTTTGGTTTCCCCCCTTTAAGGTATTCTTTGGGAGGTTTAGTAGATATCATGACACGTTTTTTGAGAGATTCCGGCGAAGGAAATTCCTCTAAACAATCTTTTTCCGGAGTAAACAGCATGTCTCCAAATATTTGATGGATCATCTACATTTTAGTAATATTTAGATTAACAATGAAATCATGATTATAGTTAACTCAACAAAATGAAGATTCTAACATGATAATTACCTCTGCGACTTTAGCCTGAAGATCTGTAGTAAGATGGTCTTCTAAAGTAACAACAACGGGGTACTCAGATGCAATAAAGGCATGATTCTTGATAGACTGTAAACATGTGCGTAGCTCGACAGGAGTAGTCAATGTCCTATACAGCATAACAAAAAATCACCGAAAATATTGGGTATACAAGCACATTCACATCCGACAGTTTCGACAAGCATTTGTGTTACCTTCCATGAAGGACAAGAACATCGTCCTTTGCTGAGTTAGGCCATATATCTAACTCAATGACTCTTACACCTCTCTCCAGTGCTTGAATGATGGGAACATCACTACAGTCACTACTTAGTTGATTCCCAATAAGGTACGAGTTGTGACCAGTGTATATAAAATAATGAGATAATGGAGCAGTCATATCTTGGTGAGCCTGGAGAATAACAAAAGATCATTTCAGTGTGTTTAGAATAAGAAGAGCTGTGGACTACACGACACATATTCAAATTGAGCCTATATCATTCAGTAATCTTTATAGGCGAACAAACCAACCGTTGCTTATTATATAACATGCCAATAACATTTTTACAGCGTTGGCATACAGCAACTATCTCCACGAAACTTGGAAGCTGATCAGAGAGGATCAAAATATGGTTTATCATATGCTAGTGTTTTATAATCATAACAAATGGGCATGTCATGATATATGATTACCATCCAAAATGACAGATGGCATGTACATCTTATTTTAAACATCATAATGCATTTTATTCGATGGTCAAACTTCTACAAACAATTACGACTCAGACTATCCTAACTCCATCAACATAAACTGACAATTACAATTCAAACAATTCCCTCTCGCGGCAATAAAATTTTCAATTCACCAGGTATAATATTTGACCCTTTACCCAAAAAACTGACAGTTACAAATTGCTCTATACGGTCAAATCACAAACACATACTACAGTCTATGCTAACTCCATCAACACAAACTGACTATTGCAAATTGCTCTATACGGTCAAATCACAAACACATACTACTTAATTGACTTAATCATCTTCACACATCAATAACAATTCTGCAATTAGTTAACTTTTACACATCCTAATTGATAGTAGATGGGATCGATGACAGGGATGTGCATTCTAAAGAGCGAATCCTAGTCCATATAATATAACGAGCACCGTACTTTTACACATAAAGTGTTAGAGTGTATACAGATTATGTGTCTGAATATGTCTAGACCCTAATCTACATACAAGTTAGGACAAACTGGATAGTCAAGTACTAAAGCAAATTCATTTGCACAGAAAGAGGCTAAGAGGGTGTTTGGATTGCATTTTGGAAGAGATAATCCGTTGTTCTGTATGACTAAATTACTCGATTAAGCACGATCACCATTAAAAAGTCAATTTGATAAAGAATCAGAACTAAAGCAGATTCCGTATATTTTAAGAAGCACTCAAACATGTGACACACACTCTTTCTCAAATTAAGGACTATGATTCTAATATGGTGTCAAACCTTTTTACTTTTTTTCTTTCTTTTTTTTTTTCACACACAAGATTTCAAGCATAGTTAGTTGTCCGCGTTCCTTTCACACTTCTTGTTAATTTACTTAAGTTGAGGAGATTGAAATTTTACGTTTTCTATTAATATAACTTCAACGTGATGTATACATCTACATCAAAAGTAAGCCTATTTCAAAAAGAGAAGCTAAGAGGGCTTTAGGGATCCTCTCATCCTCTTACTTTAATTTGTTTGCTTAAGCTATGCATAATAAGTAGCTAAAGATAAGCAATTCAAGAACTACAAACAACTTCAAAAACCTTGAAAATGATAATCTGTGACACACATCATGACCCATAATCTACAAATTCAACTTAATACAACAATTTAGCACAAAAGAAGAGTACATGATAATCACCTCACTAGAAGAAGACATAACACGATTAGAATCACCAATCAAGTATTTAAAAAACGCGTCAACGTTCAAACCCTTCTTATGAAAAATGAAAGGCGAATTATGCGTAATAATAGCTTCAGCTTCCTCAATGGTAGCCTTGTCATTTTTCTGAACCTCGACCAAAAACCTTTGCAAATATTCCGCGGTCATTACATCGTTAGCCGAATACTGATTAAACAAGAGCTTTATTCCTTTAGGAGGTTCGGCTTGTGGGACATGAAACCGACGTCGAAAACAAAAACATACTGTGTATGATTGCTTTGACGCCATTAAGGTTAATGTATGAATGGATCAGAGAATTGAATGAACGGAATTTAGGTTTTGGATTAAGGTTTTTGCGTAAATTTATGGCAAGGTATTGATTGTATGATTTACTATGTTTTATTATTAAGGGTGGCACGTCGATGGTTGTTATAGTTGGAATTGGAATGATGTTTTTCAACTAATTTATGTGGGTTCCAGAGATCCTTAGATTATGTTTTAGTTGGCATGCAACTGGCCACACACGTACCATTCAATCATATCGGTACGTTCTTGAAATTAATAAGTGTGTCACTCATGAGGAGATTCACTATAGTCGCTTGTCGACACATTAGTTTTTTATAAAGATCCTTTCATGTTCATTTGAACATGAGAGGAAGGCTATGTTTGGCACACAAGGGTTATGTTTGGCGCGAGAGATTATGGAAGATTATAGAGGCTTAAGATTATTTTTTTGGAAAATAAGCTTTGATCAAAAAATAATCTTTGTTTGGCAAACTAAGATTGTGAATTATTTTAGAAAAATAAGTTCCCAAAAAATAAGTTATCAGAACCAGCTTTTAAAAGATTATGGAGATTATTTTTCATAAATTAACTGATTTTAATCTTTTTCAGCAACAGTACCAGCACTACTGCAAAAAAAATAGCTACAATTTTAATCTTTTTCAGCATCAGCACCAGCACCAGCACCAGCATCAGCATCAGCATCAATACCAGCAACAGCACCAGCATCAGCACCAGCAACATCTATTTTTGCCAAACATACCCAAGATTGTTGTGAGATTATGCTTATTTTTTTAAAAAATAAGCTATTTAAAAAATAATCTTTGTTTGGCAGACATAACTTATAAGAGATTATAAAAAAAATAATCTTCCATAATCTCTTAAAACCAAAGGTTACTTCATGTGGCTTATAAAAATAATCTCTTTTTATAATCTCCAGCACCAGCTAGGGGTGTAAACGAGCCGAGTCGAGTATTGACAAGCTCGAGCTCGGCTCGACATATAATACTCGAGCTCGAAACTCGACTCGGCTCGGCTCGTATATATTAAATAAAATCAAAAAGTCACTATCAAAACACAACTTTCTCAGCAAACTATTGTCCAGTTAACTTGCTAAAAATTTCACAACTTTGTACAAATTGTAAAAACCCTTTTAACCTCAGCCCTCTGGGTGTCGCTCCTTTTCGTTTGCATTTGCAAGGCACTGTACGAATTACAGTTCTAGTGGCTGCAACTAATATCTCATTGTGAACAAAAATTAATGTTTTGAATAAGGTTTAAGGCTTCTTCCATCAAGATGGCTTTATCTGGGATAGTGAACTAACAAGTTTTGATTGGTGGATTTAGAGGTTTGTGACTTTGTGGTCAAATTGTAGAAGATGAAAGAAAAATGATGGCACCAACTTGGCAATATGTGTGGTTAGGTGTAAAAGTGGATAGGGTTTTTTTACCTTTTCTCTTTATATGAGGATAATGAAAAGTAATATATGTTTAAATAAAGGGTATATATGTAATTTTTAAAAAGCTCGTTAAGGCTCGCGAGCTTTACGAGCCGAGTAACTTAAAGCTCGAACTCGACTCGATATCTTACACGAGTAGCTCGAGCTCGAGCTCGACTCGTTTAAAATCGAGTCGAGTCGAATATTTTTTGAGTCGATCTCGAGTTGCTCGCGGTCTCGGCTCGATTACACCCCTAGCACCAGCACCATCTCCAGTTCAAGCAACAGTTACTTTCGCCAAACATACCTGTAATGTTGTGCTTTTGTGATTGTACATTTGAATTAAAATCATGTTATGCTTGTTTTGCAATGATGACAATGTACAATTACAAAAGCACAACATTACTTCTCATATTCAAATGAACATAAGAGAATCTACATCCTTTTAGTTTTTTCACTCCTTAATGAAATATATCACCAAACAGCTTATCTTCCCTTAATATGATATCCACCTACGGTCTCAAAATTATAGTTCATATTCCTTTTTAGATATCTCAAAATAATTGTCCATTTTTCATTCTAAGTAAAAACTAAAGAATTTAGTGGAGAAATATTCTGGTTGAAAATTAAAGTGGCCACACTTTTATTAAACTATGCGATTAATAATTTTGAGACGGAAGAAGTAATAGTAAGAAAAGAATTGTCTTCATTTAGTACATTAACATTTTCTACAATAATACAGTAGAAAGTAACAAGTCCAGCATGTAACTTTTCAACAGTGCAAACTAAACAAACAATACCCAACATGAACAAATTTGGAACCGGCTTTTAACTGAACAGACCAATATATAACATTCTACATCTGAATCAAAAAATATAATAATAATAATAATAATAATAATAATAATAATAATAATAATAATAAATAGTTGAAACAGAAGTTTTACGATGTTGCCAACAACCGTAGACCGTTGTCGCATGCACCGGAAAATTCATCGGTGGTCCAAGATTCTAACCCAACTCGATTAAAGTTACATAGTAAATTTCGGAACATAAACTTCACATTTGAGGTGGTTTTGTACTTGTCATAAAAGAGGACCGCCATTTGCCTGAGAGAATGATACACGTGTGATTGGTTGAGGTTCTCTAAGAGACAACCAATTTAAACGTTAGAAGAAAACGAAAATAAAGATTACAAAAAAAACTCAAAATGAGAAAAGAAATATCAATAACCATATGAGAAAACATGAGATTTGTACATATATGTTTTTTACGGAAAATGAGAGACATTTTTGCTAAACATAATACCATGGGTTTTGTTTAAGCATTTCAAATTTATAATAATAACAATTAATAAACTCATATATTTAATAATTATATACATTTAATCATTATAAAAGTGATAAATGATGTTAACTATGAGATGTTTGTTGTTCATTAAATGAACTATATTTAAGATTTTATAGTTTCAATACCCTAATGTTTACGCATGAATGTTTTATGTATTACTAAATTTTAATTTTGTTAGAATTAGCGTTTGTTTAAATATAAATACTAGGTGTATGACTACGTACGTATAACAAAACAAACTTTAAGCGAATGTTTGGTTGAATTACAAAAGAATGAATAATTAATGTTTGTTTAGTAAAAACATAATATAAACAAGACCATCTTAAAGTAGAAAAGTTACTTTTATCTGGATATTTTAGTTACTCATGAATTATTATTATTTGCCAAGGTGTAGATACACCTTTTTTTAGATTGTTTTTACAATCTAATTTTCACCTTTTACTTTATAAAACTCTTTATAATTTGTAAGATAGTATCAAGTACTTGTAAACAGAGACGGAGCTGGGTGGGGGGTGAGGGGGTACACTACTTATTTTCTGCCTACTTGCAATCCAACTGCTCCTAAGAAAGACTCAAAATGAACTATTTGAAGTTAAGCGCCTGCCTATTCTATTAAAAGCACGAAATAGACCTACGTTTGTGGTGGTGGTGGGGGGGGGGGGGGGCGAAGGGTGCTCATCCACCCCCAAAAATTGCGGAACTACCCTACGACAAGGTGGATCCATCAAGAAAAATTAGCCATACCTTATAATTCGATCAGGAACCACCTTACATCTAAGTGAGAAGAAAGAAAGACACGAAGTAATTTAATAAGCAAATCGATATTCTTGTTGTTAGTACAAAAATGTCAAAAACGTCATTTGCATTATTTGATCTCTAGACGTTTTGATAATCACAAAATGTAAAAACACGTTACGTAAAAATGTACTTCATAAGTTTTTAATCGAGAAAGTTCGTTTCGACTACAACATCACTTAAGGTATAAACAAACAATATACCAATTTAGCTAAGTGATAAAAGAAGTTATTTTGTTCTTAAAACTTACATTTCCATAAATGTGACAAAACCTTTTTACACAAATAACTTATACAAATTAATTTTCTAATTATAAGAAATGTTTTATTCAAAAGAAAATGTTTGAAATCTGGTTTTCCCGCACAAATCTGTTAAATTTTCACTAGATAAACATTTTACCACATCAAGACAAAAACAGGAGTGTCCTATTGGACGGTGCCTTATAGGTGGACGGTCCCTTATATATATGGGACCATCCATGTTTAAGGGACCATCCCACGTTCCTCTTGGTGCCTATAAATACTGCAATATTCTAAGCAGAAAATTAAGACCTTTTTGCACAAAAGCCTTCTGTTCTCTCAATCTCCCTTCTGTCATCACAATAACTTGTTGATATGTGTTTATAAGTGATCTCGATACCTTTTGCCTCAAAGTGCAAGAGAATAACGCTCGTATTCACCAAAAAATGACGTATTATAGATTAGGCATCACACACACGTAACTTGTGTTACGATTCTCTTCTTCATCTAAACTCTCTTAACTCTGTTTATTGTAAATTGGTATATCCGACTTGTTTGTGAGTCGAGATTAGTTGCGTCAGTCTAGATTTAGACGAGGTGTAAGTCCGTGTAATTTTGTGTGTAGATTGGGAAGAGGTGAAAGTTCGTGAAGTGTTGTGTGTAGACTTGGATTGTGTGTAAGTCCAAGTGTACGAGGTGTATGTCCATGTAGTGGTGTGTATTGTTGTGTATTGTTTTGTAGAACTTGACATTCTACTTAGTGTTGGAAATTGGTGTAAGCAAAGGTTTATGGTTTTCTCCTCCTAAAGGGAGTTTGTTGACATAGTAATTGTGAACTCTCTAATGTGTGATACTCGAGGAGTGGAGTAGGGCGAAGATAGAGCTTCGTAGCCGAACCACTATAAATCTCCGTGTCTTAGTTTGTTCGTTTATACAAGATCGATTCAAGTTTGTGGAATTCTGAAAGGATCAAATTCATAAAGCAAGTAAATAATGTTATTCAAAAGAAATAAGACTGCCCGTTTATTCAAGAATTTAGGATTCGTTTCAGATTGAATAATTGTCTCAGAGAAACTATTGAAAGTATTGATAAGTGGTTGAGTTTTGCTGTTAAGAAACAAGTTTAGTTTCTTGAACTTAGCTTGATAGATAAAGATGAGAATCTGTACGATGATGTGTTCAATTATGAAGTTTCGTTGCGTTTCTTTGAAATAAATGTTTTAACAAGGTCGTCATTGAATGATATTGTTGTCCAGACGCATCTATTTCTAAAAAAACTGGTGCTGAGAAGATTAAGCGTGACCGAAACTATTCTTGAGAATTTTTTAAAATCCAGTCTGCATCTTGAAACAATTGTTATTCACCACGCCCGATATTTGAAACATGTTCACATTGGTGGACGAAATTTGAAACTCAAGCACTTTGAAATAGTGGCCACTACAACGGTTTCTTCTATAATTTCAGATTTTGACCTCGAATCATTCACCTATAACGGTTCCGAAATAGAATTGGATCTTGCTCATCTTCTAATGCTTAGAGAAATCGATACGTATGATGGACATATAAGGTTAAGCAGTAATGTGTTCAAGCAGATAGCATCTTGGTGCTTTGTCCCTACATCATCTTTCCATCAACATAGCTCATCCCACAGTTAGTAATTTAATCTAATGTGTTAATAACAATTAATAACTTTAGAGACATCAGAGCTTTAGATGATATTGTTTTAATTTACAGAAAAGTTTGAAGATTCATTATTTGCCCGAGCTACCGAATGTCAAGAAACTGAGACTTGCGATTGAGGGTAGCAAGTATAATTGTCTTGAACATTTGGGTGCAATATTGAGCGTGTGTCCAAATCTGGAGAATTTTACAATAAAGGTACTTACAATAAAGGTACCAGATTGATGCAGTTATATTTGTTTACATGAACTTTGTTGAAATCAATTGGAGCGTTTTGTGGTCGTTTAATCCATGCTCCTCTTTTAGTTACTAGAAGGGTACCCGCGCAATGCGGGGGCGGGTACCTCGCGACTATATTTTGCGTTATTCGGTTAGACGTTTAATTGTCTGCAGGTTCTGCAAGTCTATGTTGCACATGGACAGATATGGAAACGGGGACGGAAACGGGTACTTAGAAACGCCAATGTCTCAAAATTCAAGAAACAGGTATGGCCCGAAACGTTTGTGTATTTTATATAATTATATATAATTATTAATAAAATAAATATACATCAAATATCCAACATCAAATTGTTATCACCAAAATGTCATTATTTTATTGTAGTACAAATAAGGTAAGAGTTAAATAATTTAAGAAACGCAAACCTTATTTTTAGTAATTTTATACAAAAATAATGAAGATGTACTTTTGATTAAAACTGTATCAAAATGTAAACACAAGACAATACTTTATTCAAAAGCAAAATCCATTCATTTAAATCTAAATAAATAAATATAATTTGATTATTATTATTATTGTTATTATTATTATTATTATTTATAAATAAATTTAGAACACACACTTGTATAGAAAGAGAAAGAGCATCTCTTGTCGCTACTGCTAAGCTACTCTTGTCGCAATTTTGCTTCTCTTTCTTTATTTCCCACGGGACAATACTTCATATGTATGTGTAATCACCACCACAGAACCCACAAAACACAGCCGGATTTTCATTAACACCGTGAATAGTTTTCATTTCTTCTTTTTCCCACAGAACCCAGCCGGATTTTCCGCCGGAATCCACGCTACCCACCGCCATGGCACCACCGTAACCGTAAAATTCATCGGTGGTCCAAGATTCTAACCCAACTCGATTAAAGATACATAGTAAATTTCGGAACATAAACTTCACATTTGAGGTGGTTTTGTACTTGTCATAAAAGAAGACCGCCATTTGCCTGAGAGAATGATACACGTGTGATTGGTTGAGGTTCTCTAAGAGACAACCAATTTAAACGTTAGAAGAAAACGAAAATAAAGATTACAAAAAAAACTCAAAATGAGCAAAGAAATATCAATAACCATATGAGAAAAGATGAGATTTGTACATATATGTTTTTTTACGGAAAATGAGAGACGTTTTTGCTAAACATAATACTATGGGTTTTGTTTAAGCATTCCAAATTTATAATAATAACAATTAATAAACTCATATATTTTATAATTATATACATTTAATCATTATAAAAGTGATAAATGATGTTAATTGTTAACTATGAGATGTTTGTTGTTCATTAAATGAACTATATTTAAGATTTTATAGTTTCAATATCCTAATGTTTACGCATGAATGTTTTATGGATTACTAAATTTTAATTTTGTTAGAATTAGTGTTTGTTTAAATATAAATACTAGTTGTATGACTACTTACGTATAAGAAAACAAACTTTAAGCGAATGTTTGGTTTGGTTTACAACAACTGTTCCACAGGCTGTCCGTCTCGAAATTCCTCGTGAAGACCTGCCACCACCTCATTTTGTTACCTAAGTGGGGCTTAAGAATTGAGACATGAAATATTGGATGTATCTTACTTGAAGTAGGCAATGTCAAAAGATAAGCCACCTTTCCGATACGAGCCTCTACCTTGTACAGACCATAATACCACTTGGCTAGTTTGTTACAAAGTCGCTTAGCTATCAAAGTTCAAAGTTTGGTTAAATTAGACCACAAGAACCTCTCCACAAGAAGGAGGTTCTTGTGGTCTAATTTAACCCAATTGAACTTTGATGCTTTTGAAGTTTTACATAAGATATCAAAGGACCGGGCACTGTGTTTTTCAGAGTGTGATAAGTATGTCAACCAAGTGAACAATTTCATTCCAAGATACAACCACCCAACTGTTCATGACTTCCGGGTTTGTTTCCATTTTGATTTATCAGAATCAAGGTGTTATAATTGAATGGCTCCAATTTGCTATGAACAAGAAAGTTGAGTTTCTTGAACTGAATGCAATTGATCACCCTAGCTTAGAAATCCCATTAGGATTATTTGGAAGAAGAGACCATGTGGTGCTTCTTAAAAAACTGATTTTGAAGAAGATCAATGTAACGGATGATAATATAGAGGAAATTGTAGCAAATTGTCCACATCTTGAGACGATATCAATCCATGGCTCGTACCGTTTGAAGAATATTCGTGTTGGTGGACGAGCACTTAACTTGAAACACATTGAAATAGTGGATTGTCTTTGGATGAATTCCATTTATTTATCTGATTTTGACCTTGTATCTTTCACCTGCAAATTCTTCAATGGTTGGTCAGCAGATTTACATCTCACTCAACTTCCAAAACTCAAACAACTTGACATTCATGGAATTAAGGGGATGGAAAATAATGTGCTGAATGACATATCATCGTGTGCTTTATTCCCGGAGGCTCTTTCCATAAGTATATATTATCCTGAGGTAAGTACTATATCATCTCTAACTTAGCGCAATTTTTTATAATCTTTCTATTGGAGTATTTGTTAGTGCAAATATTATGATATTTAAACTTAACGATTTCTTCGGTTTTAATGATGACAAACATATAACTTTTAATGCATAACGTAAAATGCGCAAGTTACTTGTAAACACAAATCATCAATGCATACTTACATCAACACCTCTCGACGTCTCAAGCATGCATCTTAAAAGTCGTAGATTTCCATCCCGACGTAAATCACTCAAGGTATGGACAAACAAATCTACTACTTGACAAATGATCAAAGGATTATATTTTTCTTTAAACTTCACAATTTTAATGTGACAAAACATTTTTCAAAAATACATTTTACAAACTATTTTTGAATTAAAAAAAATGTTTTAATTTGAAAAATAAGTTCCCAACAGCTATATTTTACCCAAACCAGCTCCAAACTCCCCCAAATAAACTTTCACCACTAAAGACAAAAATGGGAGCATTTTTGTCTCGGACGGTACCACGGTACCACTAAATTTAGTGCTACTGTGTGACAATTAGTGGTGCCGTCCCCCTGTAACGGTCAAATTTCTCTTTGCCTATAAATAGTGGACCATTTTACACTTCCCACTTGATTTTTCCAGCCA
Organism: Artemisia annua; assembly: GCA_014162995.1. Lineage (NCBI taxonomy): Eukaryota > Viridiplantae > Streptophyta > Magnoliopsida > Asterales > Asteraceae > Artemisia > Artemisia annua. Next base: position 181,774 of record LBNU01038180.1, on the reverse strand, counting down.
CTTTTCTCTGGTCTAATCCCTTCTTAGTTAGATCACTTTCTTTGATCATTTAGAGAGTCTTAGTTTGTTTTAGAGTGATCCAATCATCCATTCAAGTGATCACCTTCATTCCTCTTCTAGTCCAAGAGAAGAACACAAAGTATCAAGAAGATACAAAGTGTTAGAGTCATTGAGTAGTGCACTTGCATTACTTGTTGTAAGCTTGTTGTATCTTGATATACATCAAGTAGTCATTATCTTTTGTTTAGTCTTGTGAGAGTGGATCATTGTGATCTTGTTGAGATCTTGGAGATCTCTTGTAGCTAGTGAGCTTGTGTGTTGATCAAGTGGATCATGGGTAGATCGGGTAGATCGTGTATGTTGTGTTGATTGTGTGACTTGTAAGTATCGGGTAGATCGTGAGTAGATCGAGTAGATCGAGTATAGATCATGTGGATCTTGTAGCTTGTGTGATTTGTGTGGATCGGGTAGATCGTGGTAGATTGGTACTAGCTAAGATTAGTACTCGACATTTAGTTTAGTGTCGGAAAATAATGTAAGCGACGTTGTATGGTTTTCTCCGCCGAGAATAGAGCTTGTTGATTAGTGAAGTAACTCTCGAGTTGGGTACTCGGGGAGTGGAGCAGGGCGAAGAGGAGCTTCATGACCGAACCACTATAAATCGCCGTGTCCGGGTTTGCATTTTCTTTACTTATCTCTTTACGTTTATGATTGCATTTACCGCTTTACATTTATATCTTGCGTAGCATTTATACGTGTGTGGTTTGTTGCTTATATTGTGTTAGTTATGCTTTGTGTCATGGCATGTTATTTACAATATGTCTATGTTTGTGTTATTGTCACATGCCCTACTCAATGCTTTATATTATCTCTAGTTTTTGTAAGACTAGTGTTGACACTTTTCATATTATGTCACACTTGATCGGGTGTTTGATACAAAAGTTTTAAAGTTTTTAAATGGAAACGTATTCACCCCCCTCTACGGTTTCCACAGTATTAATTATCTTATTTATGCAGATAAATAACAGGCCCGATCAGTTTTTTCTTCATGAGTTTTCAAATGTGAAGAAATTGAGACTGACAATGTATGGTATCAAACATGAATGTCTTGTATATTTGGCACACATATTGAATGCTTGTCCAAATTTGGAGACTTTTACATTGGAGGTATATATAAGCCGAATTAAATTTTAACCTAACCAATAAAAGCAATGATATGATAATGTAATGTAAGCAAATATTTGGATCTTTTTGCAGCTTGTACATACAGATACCTTTTTGGAATGGAAGGTTTATGTAGAGGATTATTGGTCTTATCTTATGATATTGAAAGTATGAGGAAAACGAAACTGCCTGTTTCTATTCATCCGCTCAAACGCCTCAAAGCTTCTCCAAATTGTGGACTATAACATTGAAATTGCTCCATTCATTATACAAAATGCTGTTGAACTAAAGAAAATTGTGTTTGGTTGTGGTTCCAAGTCTTTATCAAAAACCCTTTATAAGCAACCTGTCATCAGTATCAGAAACCCTTTATCAAAAACCCTTCATAAAAAACCCTTCATCAGAACCCTTAATCATAAACCCTTTATGAGAAACCCTTCATCAACACCCCTCATCTGTACCCCTCATTAGAACCCCTCATCATAACCCTTCATCAGTATCCCTCATGAGAACCCCTCATCAGAACCCTTCATTCGACAGGTCATGATCCAATCAATCATTTTAGTATGAAATCCAAAGTTAATCAAACACTCACTTAAAAAAAAACTCCATTCCATAGAATCATACGCCTTTTGGATATCTATCTTAAAGGCACATTTCGGATACCCACTCTTCCTATGATAACCTCGCATTAACTCTTGATATAGGAGGATATTATCACTAATTTGCCTAGTGGGAATAAACGCACTCTGATTCTCATCAACCAACTACCCCAATAAACCCTTAAGCCTACTAGAAATCACTTTGCTAATAATACATTTATAGACCACATTGCAACAAGCAATGGGTCTATAATCAGCAACATTGCATCAAAAATCACTTTGCTAATAATACATTTATTTACCTCATTAAGGAGTTTACTTCATTAGGCTCCTCTTCACCAAAACCTATAGAACATTCCAACATCAACATTTCACCAAAACCCAACTAGTTCACACAATTCAGTTGCCTAACCATTGGAAACCCCGGTCCACCACCAACATCAATATATAATGACTCGATTCCAGCTCCTCACCACCACCACCACTACTTAACCACCACCACCAGAAGATGACAACATAACCGGCAACGACAAAAACCTGATAATCATTGCAGTCGTATTCTGTGTGCTGTTTGTGGTAGCAGTATTAATTTACTTTAGATGGATCGCACCAACACCAGCACCAGCACCAAGGCGTCTAAGGAAGAGGGGTCTCGACAAGGAAATATTGAGGAGACTGCCAACAGAGACCTTCTCTGCTGCTGAGGGTGAGGGTGAGAGTAGTGAGGAATGTGTAATATGTATAAATAGCTTTGAGGAGGGAGAGGAGATTCAAATTTTACCATGCAAGCACGTGTTTCATGTCACGTGCGTTGACACTTGGTTTGCTGACCACTCCTCTTGCCCAACCTGTCGCCACATAATTGACCTAGTAGGTGACTAGTACTACTTTTATTTTTATTATTTTACTGTAATTATTAAAGTGTTGTAATCTTTTTATTGTTTATATATGATAAAAGTTTAATTTATATACTCAATTGTTATTATATACTAGTTATAATAAATTTTACTTTTCTTGACATTTTGTGAATTTTTATTTTTAAAGTTTATAAATAATGATCGTTTTGTTAGAGTGATCAGTCGTTGAATGGCATCTAAAAAGATTTGAGATTCTTTCATAAAGATTCACATTTATTTAAGCCGTTTTTCTCATACTTCTAAGATACATAATGTCCATAAAACATTTTCATCTACTTGTCTGAATGCTAAACCATAGTAACACTAAACAAAATTCCAATGTTAGCCATTAAGATTATTATTAACTTACAAATGAGCAGCATAAATCAACAACAATGATCTCGGTAGAATATTTTAAACAATTGCAATAATAGAAGTCTTAAGAGTTATCATGATTTGTCGTTTTTATTACAAAATTCAGCTTTCCTTTACTTTCGAATATCTATAAGGGGATTGCAAGGGAACACGGTGCTCACTGCCCATATCACTTAAATGTCTAGCCTTGAAATTGAAACCTCTTTCGTGATTTTTTTGGAACTTCTTATATTTGGTTCCATGCTCTCAATGATACCTTTAGGAGAGGTATCTTAGGTGTAAAATATTAGATATTTGGATTTTCGGATATATAAAACCGTTATCTGAATTTCAGATATCCGAAATTTCAATTTTAGGTATCCGAAATGACATTAATCATCTTAATCCAGATAGGGTTGAATGGTAGATCGAATGTGATTTGAATATCGATGGGCGATACAGGAGAGATGTAGAAGAATGCAAATATTGAAGATGTAGTGTTTTGTGCTTTAATTGAAGATGTAGTGTTTTGTGTTTGTTTAGTTTTAGTCTATCTATTCTTGTACGTAACTAGTCTTCACTAAAAAAAAATAAGAAGATGATTGGAAGACACAATAAGCATATTAAACCTAAATTGGTAATCACAAAGAGCCACTTAAAATGAATGTTACACTACTACTAGTACTATTATCATCGGTTTGGTTGTCACAAACAAGTTTCTTCTATCCAAGAGAAGGAGTAATTATTTTCATGAACAAAGTAGTGTGTCTAAGTATTATTATTTTTTATAGAAATTACGATTCTTAAACTAATATTGATGATTATAAACATAATTTTTCATCTTGTTTCACACCTGAAAGATCCTTATACTAAATCATACAGAAGGCCGAGAATTCATATCAAAACATGCAAATTAGAAACAAAAAAAAATCCACTTACCTTGTATGGTATGCCATGATCAGAACTTTTGCAGAGAATTTGTCCTTATGACCCACCACAACAAAATCTTTAATATCAAGAGATATCCAAACTTATTAATTTTCTTCATCCACCGCTGCCTTATCGATCTAACAGATCGAAACACCCTCTCACCAGATAACAAAAATATATTCTCGACCCATCATCATCATTAACAAAACACACACTAAATTGAATATCGGTTCACAATTTAAGTGACTGTGTGTGTGTGAATGAATGAATGATATTGGGAGAGAAGAAGATGATTTTGGTGGGTATTTATTTGGTTTTGAAAATTGAGGGTTTGTTTTTAATTTTTTTGCTGTATAGGCTGCTGCTGGTTTGTAGATAAAAATGCCTAAACAAAAAGGATCAATCTAAATTACTACTATACCCTCATGTGCTATCACACTTTGAGAATTACTATTAATTTTTTATTTTTGGGTTTTTTCTATTTTATTTTTTCACTTTTTGGGTGAAATAAGGAATATATATATAATAAAGACAAAAATACATGTTCGTCCCTAGACTTGTTGAAAAACATCATCTGGGTTCAGACCATGACCTCAGTGTCACAGGGAGTCCCTTATTCAAGGTTTTCGTATCAAATGACTCCCTTGACCCGGTTTCTGTCGATCAACACCGTTATATGCCGTTTGATTTTGTCTTTAGTCCAAGGGCATAATCGTTATTTCATAATTTTTGATAATTTATTAAAACGTGTATGTACAACGCGGCATCTGACATTGGCTACAGTAATTTTGTGGCTATTAATATGTTAAATTTTTTCACCACTCACCCCTAAACTCTCGCTCTCCCTCTCCCTCCCTCCCCCTCTCTCTCTCTCCCTCTCAGTCTCCCCTCTCCCTTTCTCTCTCTCTCTCTCCCTCCCCCTCTCTTTCTCCCCCTCCCTCTCTCCCTCTCTCTCTCTCTCCCTCTCTATATATAAGTTGAATGGTTCCTATATATATTAACAAAGTAAAATTCATTACACCAAAGTTAAACGCAGAGAATAGTACCTGCATGAAATTAATTCATATGCATGATAGTGGATGACAGAATCATAGTTAGTACTTGTGATTGATTTTGGTTGTATGCGTCGATGAATTCATATTGCAATTCTATTGAATGGTTATAGTGGACGATTGATTTATTATTAGTGGATTGTATTGGTTGTAATTGAATTGGTGAGTGATGATAGGATTAGCAATCTGCTATTCAGAAACGAATATCATTTCAACAGATAGAGAAATTTTCAATCTCAAATAAACACGATGGTTTTCAATCTTAAAACTCATACTTTCATTACTGAGGCATGGCCTCTATTTATACAGAGATAAAGTAGGTGGAATAGTTCCCCTACATTATTGCACACTAATAATTTACATCTACCGACTAAGGGTTGGCCGACAGGCCTTACATTATTCTTTCTTACATATTAAAAGACAAACCTACATCACATTGCAATTCAATTGAATGGTTATATATATTAACAAAGTAAAATTCATTACACCAACTATCTACATGCATGATTCAGGTATAGATTTAATAATTGGAAACAATTTCTTAAAATTATACCAACCATTCACACAAACGGACAAATTTGTCATCATAAAACATAACGAAACAGGAGAACTAGTATCAACACCAATTGTTACACAAATAGAATATGTAAGAATGCTAGCACGAGACATAAAATTTCAAGTGAAAATACTATTAACAATGAAAAAAGAACACATAAAAAGAGCATTAGAAGAAGTATGCAACGAGAATCCGCTAGATAAAATAAATACCAACAATCAATTAGTCTCAATAAAATTAAAAGAAGAATGTCAACAATTACTGTGGAAAATTAGAGGGGGGGGGGGTTGAATAGTTTTACGTCCGTTTTAAAATTTATAAAAACAAGATTGTTTTAAAAACTTCGATTCTAGTTTATGTGAATTCAATACTTGCACTATATGAACAATTATATAGCTACTATCTAACTAAGCAAATATGGTATAAGTAAATAAGTAATGAAAGTAAAGAGTTGGAAAGATCAAACCACAACACAAGAATTTATAGTGGTTCGGCTACAAGGTCACCTTCCTTGTTCCTAATCCACTCCCCGAGTCACCTACTCGAGAGTTTTCTTCACTATGTAAACAAACTCCCTTGTGGCGGAGAAACCTTACACAACTTTCGCTTACACCGGCTTAACGACACAAAGCTAGATGTCGGGTTCTAATCCTAGCTAGAACCAATCTCACGACTCTTCACAACTTCTTCACTACTAGTACACACCACACCTTCTTCACCACTTCACACCACTTCACAACTTCTTCTTCTCTACGCAACTTCTACTTCTCCTAAAACTACTTATTACAAGCACAACACAACTACACAAATAATTTACACAATGTACACAACTAATCTACAATACTTCTTAAACTTGGTTGTTGAAGGAGTATTCTTCTTTTGCACTTTGGATGAGGATGGATGAGAAGGGATTGAATCACTTGAAACAAGGATTAATAATCTAATGATCAAAGGGTTTTAGAAGATGTTTAGAGAGATTTAGATGTGAAAATTTTCGTGCAAAAGGTGAGAAAAATACCAGGTTTGAGGTGGTATTTATAGGAGAAAATTTCTGACAAAATCTGACAGGGGAGCGTGACCGGCCCCCTTAATTCATGGGCGGCCCCCTTAAAATTATGGGGGCCGCCCAGCTGTAACGGCCAGATTTTCTGTCTCTTAGTGGGGAAAGTTTATTATGTGAAAAACTAACTGATTTTGGTTAAAAATTTGAATTCATATATTTAGTATGATTTTAACATTTTCTTTTATTACCAAAAGTGTTTTTCAAAAATATATAATATGTTTATATTATTAAATAAACTTTGTAATAATTAATTAAATACCCCTTTGATCATGAGATGTACTAAGCACTTGTTTATTCATACCTTAAGTGATTAAGTTGGATAAAATGATATAAACTAGCTTAATACTTGTTTACGTAGTAATCTTACATTTTAATGATTTTACATTTTGTGATTGTCAAAACGTAGAGATATCGAAAAATATAAATAACGTTTTTATGCATTATTTATGTCAACAATCTCCCCCTTTTTGATGATTACAAAATCTAAACTCATTAAAACGTAAATTAGTATATATACAAGATTTCGTGAGTTTATATCAATTCTCCCCCTTTTTGTTAGCATCAAAGAGGTTATCCCGATTAGTTAAGAGCTCCCCCTTGACGTATACTCCCCCTCGTTTTGAGGTCAAAGAATGAATCGAGATATGGAATTCTTGCAAAAAATATTTAGCGGACAAGCAATATATATGTATATAGCATGCAAGAAGATAAATTAACCATAACCATAATCATTTAATATCAAAGGAGTACAACAAACATTACATCAAGAAACACATTAATGAAACAAGTAGTGCAAATAACAAAAGCCTTGAAGGCTTACAGGCATAAATAAAAATAAACCAAAGCTCTAATATGAAAGACCTCCTAGAGCTTGCCTCCAAAATGGTTTTTGAAATTTTATTTCCAAAACATTAAACATGTTTAATTTTGTGGGAATGATGGGGAACATGGAGATGGTGATGATGCTGATGTGTTTGTTGTTGATGGTGGTAGAGGTGTGTATGTGGATGGTGGTGGTGGAGATGTGTTTGTTGGTGGTGGTGGAGTTGTGTTTGTTGGTGGTGGTGGAGGTGTAGTTGTGGTGTGTAGTTGATGGAACACGTTTTCAATGTGTGAAAACATGTAGAACATCTCATCTCTTAGACCGAAGATGATTGTTCGGTTATGAATGCAACAAAGGCATGTGT
>LBNU01038180.1:157887-171700 GCA_014162995.1 Artemisia annua | reverse complement strand
GAAGACTTTGAAGAAAAACGCATTGAAGACGAAAGGTACACATTCCCTTTTATTTTCTTGTCAAGAATTGCATGCTTAGTTTAGTCTCTAGTAATTATATGTTTATGTTTGGCTTGTAGTTTCCGCTAGTTTTTATATTTATACCTATATATATAGATAGATAGATAGATAGATATGTATATATATAAATATAGGTATAAATATAAAAACTAGCGGAAACTACAAGCCAAACATAAACATATAATTACTAGAGACTAAACTAAGCATGCAATTCTTGACAAGAAAATAAAAGGGAATGTCTACCTTTCGTCTTCAATGCGTTTTTCTTCAAAGTCTTCAAGGAATTGTATGAACTTGTAGATGCAACTTAAATTTTCAAGCTTGTTTGACGAGTTTATTACGTTGGTCCCCATTGTCTCATTTGACCAAAGTTGTTTGATCCGAACATGTTTTGTATTTGACTTGGGTGTATATATGGTGGAAACATCCCTCAAGGATTGAAGTTCCACATTTGTTGATTATTGTTATTTCGTCTATTTTGGTTTACTATAGTTTGAGGAGTTTTAGACCTAGGATGAGAACTTATTTGTTTTCTAGGTGGTGGAGTTTTGGACCTCATTTTTGGTTTAAAAGGTTCGGCATCGGATTTTAAAGACGATTTATGAAAACTTTTAGCTTCCTCATCACTAGCAATGGGTACTAATCTATCTTTTAAAAGTATGTATTTCGGTTTTGATTCACTAGTTTCACTTTCGAATTTTACACTTTTTGTTTTACTAGTTGATGCTTCGTTTGTGTTATATCCTAAACCGGTTTTATCTTCGGATGGTCTTTGAGCGCTAATTAGTTTTCTAAGTGACTTACTACTATTTTCAAATTTCTCTAATTTAGTAATTTCTTCCTTAAGTTGTTTATTTTCATTTTAAAAAACTAGACATATTTTACATTCACTTAAATTTTCTTTACCTTTTTCTAGATTATTTAGTTTAGTTTTTAACTCAAGTATTTCATCTTTTAGTTGGTTGTTAGTTTGTTTTAGTAGTTTATTTTTAGCCATTACTTTTTGTCCTACTTTGCATAACATCCTATATTCGTTATCTAAGTCTTTTTCGTCTAAGGATAAATTATCATCACTATAGTATTCGGTTTTGGAACTTACCTCATCGGAATGCTTAGCCATGAGACACTTCTCTTCTCTTGTTGTCTCTTTTTCATCGTTGTCACTATCGCTCCATGCTCCTCCTACGAACGCCTTATGATTTTGATTTCTTGACAATTTTGGACACTCACCAATGAGATGGTTTGGATCCCCACACTTGAAGCACTTCCTTTCGCTTTTGCCTTTCTTGTCGTCCTTGTTTCTATGCGACGTCTTTCTTTCATCAAATGGTTGTCTAACGTATCTTCCTCGTCTTTTAAAGAATTTCTTGAAATCTCTCACGGCCATAGCGTATTCTTCGTCATCACTTTCGGATGTTGAGTATTCCTCATCACTAGAGTCCTTCTTTGCCTTTAGTGCCATTGATTTGCTTTGCTCCCTTTTTCCTTTAACCATTTCGGAATCTTTCTTTATTATCACTTCATGCACCTTCAAGTTTCCAATTAGTTCATCAAGTCGTAAAGTTGATAGATTCTTTGATTCTTCAATAGCCGTCACCTTAGCACGCCACTTCGGATGGAGAGCCCTAAGAAATTTCCTTACAAAATTCTTGCTAGAAAAGTTCTCATCAAGTGCTTTTAAACTTGTGATGATTGTATTAAATCTAGCAAAAGCATTATCTATCGATTCCTCTTCCGGAATCGTGAATTGTTCATATTGTTGTACAAGAAGATCTATTTTATTATCTTTGACTTGACTATTACCTTGGTGAGTGATTAGTAAAGAATTCCAAATTTCTTTTTCTGTATTACACATAAAAATTCTTTCATATTCTTTGCGTGGTAACGCATTATAAATCACCATTTTAGCCTCATTATTTTTAGAAAGTTTCTTTTTCAAATCATCGCTTTGTTTTTCATAAGAAACAAGTTCATCCTTTTTAGTTTCCGAATTATATTGTAAAGGAAGAAAATCACCATTAGTAATAACATGCCAAAGATCTAGATCCTTTGATTTCACATAAGTTTCGAATCGATTTTTCCAATATAAAAATCCATCACTTTCAAATAGTGGTGGTCTTTGCATAGATTGCCCTTCTAAATATTTTTCCGATTCCATAGATCGATTCAAGTTTTAAAATACAATATATTTTAAAAATCTTGTTTGACGTGGCTCTTGATACCAATTGTGGAAAACTAGAAGGGGGGGTTGAATAGTTTTACGTCCGTTTTAAAATTTATGAAAACAAGTTTGTTTTAAAAACTTCGATTCTAGTTTATGTGAATTCAAGACTTGCACTATATGAACAAATATATATTACTAACTAACTAAGCTAATATAGTATAAGTAAATAAGTAATGAATGAAAAGAGTTAGAAAGATCAAACCACAACACAAGGATTTATAGTGGTTCGGCTACAAGGTCACCTTCCTTGTTCCTACTCCACTCCCCGAGTCACCTACTCGAGAGTTTTCTTCACTATGTCAACAAACTCCCTTGTGGCGGAGAAACCTTACACAACTTTCGCTTACACCGGCTTAACGACACAAAGCTAGATGTCGGGTTCTAATCCTAGCTAGAACCAATCTCACGACTCTTCACAACTTCTTCACTACTAGTACACACCACACCTTCTTCACTACTTCACACCACTTCACAACTTCTTCTTCTCTACACAACTTCTACTTCTCCTAAAACTACTTATTACAAGCACAACACAACTACACAAATAATTTACACAATGTACACAACTAATCTACAATACTTCTTAAACTTGGTTGTTGAAGGAGTATTCTTCTTTTGCACTTTGGATGAGGATGGATGAGAAGGGATTGAATCACTTGAAACAAGGATTAATAATCTAATGATCAAAGGGTTTTAGAAGATGTTTAGAGAGATTTAGATGTGAAAATTTTCGTGCAAAAGGTGAGAAAAATACCAGGTTTGAGGTGATATTTATAGGAGAAAATTTCTGACAAAATCTGACAGGGGAGCGTGGCCGGCCCCCTTAATTAAGGGGGCCGCCCAGCTGTAACGGCCAGATTTTCTGTCTTTTAGTGGGGAAAGTTTATTTGGTGAAAAACTAACTGATTTTGGTTAAAAATTTGAATTCATATATTTAGCATGATTTAAACATTTTCTTTTATTACCAAAAGTGTTTTTCAAAAATATATAATATGTTTATATTATTAAATAAACTTTGTAATAATTAATTAAATACCCCTTTGATCATGGGATGTATTAAGCACTTGTTTATTCATACCTTAAGTGATTAAGTTGGATAAAATGATATAAACTAGCTTAATACTTGTTTACGTAGTAATCTTACGTTTTAATGATTTTACATTTTGTGATTGTCAAAACGTAGAGATATCGAAAAATATAAATAACGTTTTTATGCATTATTTATGTCAACAATTACTAAACAAGGGAATAATAAGAGAAAGTTCAAGTCCCCATTTAGCACCAGCATTTTATGTCGAAAATAACAACGAGATTAAAAGAGGAAAAAGACGAATGGTCATAAACTATAAAAAAATGAATGACGCAACCATAGGAGATTCTTATAAATTACCAAGAAAGGATTATATTTTAGAAAAATTAAAAGGAAATACGCATTTTAGTACATTTGATGCTAAATCAGGATATTGGCAATTAAGACTTGATGAGTCAACAAAACCATTAACGTCATTTTCGTGTCCTCCACAAAAACATTACGAGTGGAATGTACTACCTTTTTGTTTAAAACAAGCACCATCAATTTATCAACGATTTATGGATAATAATCTACAAGGATTAGAAAATTTTTGTTTAGCATACATAGACGATATAATTGTTTTTACTAAGGGAGATGAATAGGAGCATATAAAAGCGGTATCAACAGTTTTAAAAAGAATAAAAGAAAAAGGTTTGATTTTATGATGAGGCGAAAAGTGTACCGCTTATCGGGGGTCATTTAAGCCCTAAATCGTATTTATTTGATTAAATATCGCCCTAAATCGTTCCTTTTGTCATTTTAGGTACTTTGGAGAGAAATTCTGGAAAATGAAGCATTTTGGACGATTTTAGAGCATAAAAGTGAAGAATTCGACAAAGTGTCAAAAATCTGCTGGAACAGTACCCAGACGGCGTCAAGACCCCTCTTGACGGCGTCAGGCCTTGACGGGCCAGAACACAAAATTGGAGCTTAAAGGGGGACGGCGTCAAGAAGGCTATCAAGAAACCATAACCACGGCGGGGTGACGGCGTCAAGCTCATAACGTGACGCCGTCAGATCTTTTTTTCTATATATATTCGCATAATTTTTAGTCATTCGTGTGGAACTTTTTAGAGAGAAACCCTAGACAATTTTTTGCAGACGGCGTCAAGAAGGCTATCAAGAAACCCTAACCACGGCGAAGTGACGGCGTCAAGCTCATAACGTGACGCCGTCAGATATGTTTTTCTATATATATTCGCATAATTTTTAGTCATTCGTATGGAACTTTTTAGAGAGAAACCCTAGACGATTTTTGCAGCTTTTTTAAGGGTTTTATACCCTTGGATCTCTCATGTTACATTGAAGATAAGTAATCAATTAATCATTCAATATGTCTATGTGTTGTTTGATTCTATCTTGTTCTTGTCTTTTGTTTAACATGCTAGGCTAAGTTTTCTTTGTGTTTGCTTAGATTGAATGAAACATAACTATTAATTATTGATTGAATGGTGTGTTATTAATTGTATTGGATGGGTGATTATCGATGTTAGGCTTAAGAAAACTGGCAGACTTCCGGTTGGTAACATGCTTGAACGTCTTAAGAAACATGAACCAAGGTGTACTAAGGTTATTTTGATTGTATTTAATGCATGAGTGAATTCTAGTGATCCCATGTTAGGATCTTCTTAGCCGGCTCGACATAGGAGTGAAGTAGGATCTCATAGAGTTAGGGGAAGTCCGTACACACCCCTACGAATGGTATTAAGGAATACAATCCGTCATCCACGCAATTAATATACACTAATCAATCAGTAAAAGATAGTTAGGGAGTAAGGAAGTCTAAGTAAACACACTTCTCTCCATTATAGTTTTCACAATCATTTACTTTTTCGTTATTTTATTTTATTTGCATTAGTAGTAATTTGGGTTAGTTGACTAGCAACTAATTCCGCCCACTCTTCCAAAACCCGAGGTTTTTACTTGCTTTCCATAAAATATAAAAATACAAAAAGAATCTTCCCTCACCCTTAGACCTATTAGAGAAGTTTTTCAATCCTAACGACACTATTCCCGCAGAGAACGATCAATCCCCCGGTACTTGCCACTACACTATACTACATCGGTCAGGTACACTGCCTGGTGGGGATTGCAAGCTTCTCAAGATCCCTTGAGAGGTAAAACCCTAGTGCGTGGTCGCAATCCCGCGCATCATTTTATCACAAAAGAAGTCTAAATTAATTCAAAATGAGGTAGAATATTCGGGTTTAAAAATTGCAAAAAATGGAATTATTTCTCTAACAAATAATACAAAAGTAAAGTTGAAACTTTTTCCAGTTAAATTAGAAGATAGAAAACAAATTAAAATATTTTTAGGATGTTTGAATTATATAGCAGAACAAGGATTTTTGGAAAATTTAGCAAAAGAAAGAAAAGCTTTGCAAAAGAAAATTTCTGAAAAAATTCATTGGGAATGGACACCATCCGATACCCAACTTGTACAAAATATTAAAACAAATGTACAATGTTTACCAGAATTATATAACCCAGAAACAAAAGATTTTTTGATAGTTGAAACAGATGCATCCGACGACACTTGGGCAGGATATATGAAGACAATTCAGAATGGAAAAAAATTATTAGGATTAGATATTGACGGAATTCCAATCTCTTAATCTAATCTATCTAAATCGGCATTAAGTATTGATGGAAATTCCTCAATCAAATTCAGTATTAATAAATTCAGCATTACAAGCATCAGCTTTTTTAAGCAATGAGCAGACATCTATTTTGAAAACAGAAAAATACAAATCTAAATTATGCAAGTATATCTCTGGAACATTTTCAGAGACTGAACAGAAGTGTAGCACTCACGAAAAAGAGACACTCGCATGTTTAAAAACTTTCAAAAAATGGAAGATCGATCTGTTGCAAACAAGATTTGAGTTAAGAACAGATTCAAAATATGTAACAGGTTTTTGGAGATATAAATTTCAAGAAGACTATTGTACAGGTCGACTAATCCATTGGCAACTACAACTACATCAGTTTAACCCATACATCAAATACATCAAAAGCAACAACAACACCTTTGCAGATACCCTCACAAGAGAATGGAAGGAATAGTAAAACAAGCTCAGCATCAACTTCAACAAAAAAGAGAGCAATGCATCTCTTTAGAAAAACAATTAGCCATAGCCAGAAAAGAAGAAGAAGAATTGGCCAGTACAGTATAATATTTAACCCGAACATCAAGTTGTTCAGAATCAATTTCAGAATTAACCAAAACACCAACACCATCAAAACCATCCACTCCATCTAAAAGGCCAATGCCATCAACCTCAAAAACCCAAGCATCATATTCTCCTTCACCCGAGAAAAATGAGTTCACAAAAATGGAAGAAGACGTTCAAGAAATAGTACAAAATTCAAGCATTGGTAAGAAAAAATGGTACGTTATTTTTAATGGACCATTCAAATGCATCTATTCTGATTGGGCACTTGCAAGTCCTCACATAATAGGGCAAAGTGTCAGCCAAAAAAGTTACACATCAGAAGAAGTAGCAAAACAAGCACTCAAGGAATCATACAAGACAGTCGCAACAGAAGAAGTTCAGAAATCAAGGAGATTCATTTATTTCAATCAGAGATTAGAAGAACAGGCACCCAAAATGAATCTAGTCGATTTGATAAGAAGCATTCCAACAACAAGAGAAAGAGAAGAAATGAAGAAGCCAACCATTGAAAAATTCCAAAGGCTTTGAGATAGCATCATAAACTACGACGGAGTCCAAGCTACCAAGTCTTTCTATCCGAGAAAGCTACCAATAGGTCCGAAAGCAGTATTCTTACCAGGATCAGCACCAACAGATGTTCATGCACATTTCGTTCATGGATTAGTAGACACAGTATACACTGACGAAACAAGCATAAGAGAATTTCAAGAATTTCCAGTACGAATACAGAACATCATCAAAACGTACAATGATTTATTCGCAAAGGATCGACCATTGTATTTTAAACTTCATTCAAGTTATCCAATCTTCGACAAAGATGATCACAAGCTCCTAGTACCATCTATAACTCTGGCAAAATTAGGAGTCAGCAATGACAAGTACCCACCAAAAGACGAGCTACCACCAACAATTCCATCTTCCCAAAATTTGGTAGATGCATTTGTAGGAGTCTTTCTTGCATCACTAAAGCTCGGAACAGGAAGAAGGCAAAAAGCAAATATTAAAATTAATTACTCTAGAAGTAATATGTTAATTTATTCAAATTATTCTAGAGGAATCAGCGAAGATCAACTAAAAGTTTTAGCAGAATTCGAAGCACCATTTGAGAATTTTTCTGGACAACTCTCAACACTTCCAGATGAATTCAAGATTTCACTATGTCAACGACTATTCAACGTTTCAAGACACATATGCGAATACAATTGAAAAACGCAAATGCAAGAGGGAAAAAATCAAAACAAAAAGAAGTCGACAGAAAAAAGAAGTCGACAAAATGAAGACAAAAAAAACCAAGAATCTTTGAAGGACGCATGATAACAGTAATATGCCAATTGTCTAGGCATTATTCTACTTTTTTAACTTTTTCTTTTAGTGTGGTGTGATGTAGGTTTGTCTTTTAATATTTAAGAAAGAATAATGTAAGGCCCGTCGGCCAACCCGTAGTCAGTAGATGTAAATTATTAGTGTACAATAATGTAGGGGAACTATTCCACCTACTTTATCTCTATATAAATAGAGGCCATGCCTCAGTAATGAATGTATGATTTTTATGATTTAAGACCATCGTGTTTATTTGAGATTGAAAATCTCTCTATCTGTTGAAACGATATTCGTTTCTGAATAGCAGATTGCTATCCTATCATCACTCACCAATCCAATTACAACCAATACAAGCCACTAATAATAAGTTAATCGTCCACTATAACCATTCAATTGAATTGCAATATGAATTCATCGACGCATACAACCAAAATCAATCACAAGCACTAACTATGATTCTATCATCCACTATCATGTATATGAATTAATTTCATGCAGGTACTATTCTCCACGTTTAACTTTGAGTTATTAGTGTATAATAATGTAGGGAACTATTCCACCTAATTTATCTCTGTATAAATAGAGGCCATGCCTCAGTAATGAAAGTATGAGTTTTAAGATTAAAAACCATCGTGTTTCTTTGAGATTGAAAATCTCTCTATCTGTTGAAACGATATTCGTTTCTGAATAGCAGATTGCTATCCTATCATCACTCACCAATTCAATTACAACCAATACAATCCACTAATAATAAATCAATCGTCCACTATAACCATTCAATTGAATTGTAATTTGAATTCATCGACGCATACAACCAAAATCAATCACAAGCACTAACTAAGATTCTATCATCCACTATCATGCATATGAAGTTAAACGCGGAGAATAGTACCTGCATGAAATTAATTCATATGCATGATAGTGGATGATAGAATCATAGTTAGTGCTTGTGATTGATTTTGGTTGTATGCGTCGATGAATTCATATTGCAATTCAATTGAATGGTTATAGTGGACGATTGATTTATTATCAGTGGATTGTATTGGTTGTAATTGAATTGGTGAGTGATGATAGGATTGCAATCTGCTATTCACAAACGAATATTGTTTCAACAGATAGAGAGATTTTCAATCTCAAATAAACACGATGGTTTTCAATCTTAAAACTCATACTTTCATTACTGAGGCGTGGCCTCTATTTATACAGAGATAAAGTAGGTGGAATAGTTCCCTTACATTATTGTACACTAATAATTTACATCTACCGACTACGGGTTGGCCGACAGGCCTTACAATATTCTTTCTTACATATTAAAAGACAAACCTACATCACACCACACTAAAAGAAAAAGTTAAAAAGCATAATGCCTGGACAATTGGCATATTACTGTTATCATGCGTCCTTGAAAGATTCTTGGTTTTTTTTGTCTTCATTTTGTCGACTTCTTTTTGTTTTGATTTTTTCACTCTTGCATTTGCGTTTCTGAACAATATTCGCATAGGTGTCTTGAAACGTTGAATAATCGTTGACATAGTGAAATCTTGAAGTCATCTGGAAGTGTTGAGAGTTGTCCAGAAAAATTCTCAAGTGGTGCTTCGAATTCTGCTAAAACTTTTAGTTGATCTTCGCTGATTCCTCTTAGATAATTTGAATAAATTAACATATTACTTCCAGAGTAATAAATTCTAGTATCTGTTTTTTGCCTTCTTCCTGTTCCGAGCTTTAGTGATGCAAAAAAGACTCCTGCAAGTGCATCTACCAAATTTTAGGAAGATGGAATTGCTGGTGGTAGCTCATCTTTTGGTGGGTACTTGTCGTTGATGACTCCTAATTCTGCTAGAGTTATTGATGGTACTAGGAGCTTGTGATCATCTTTGTTGAAGATTGGATAACTTGAATGAAGTTTAAAATACAATGGTCAATCCCTTGCGAATAAATCATTGTATGTTCTGATGATGTTCTATATTCGTACTGGAAATTCTTGAAATTCTCTTATGCTTGTTCCGTCAGTGTATATTGTGTCTACTAATCCATGAACGAAATATTCATGAACGTCTGTTGGTGCTGATCCTGGTAAGAATACTGCTTTCGGACCTATTGGTAGCTTTCTTGGATAGAAAGACTTGTTATTTTGGACTTCGTCGTAGTTTATGATGCTATCCCAAAGCCTTTGGAATTTTTCAACGGTTGGCTTCTTCATCTCTTCTCTTTCTCTTGTTGTTGGGATGCTTCTTATCAAATCGACTGGATTCATTTTGGGTACCTGTTCCTGTAATCTCTGATTGAGAGAAATGAATCTCCTTGATTTTTGAACTTCTTCTGTTGCGACTGTCTTGTATGATTCTTTGAGTGCTTGTTTTGCTACTTCCTCTGATGTGTATCTTATGTGACTGACACTTTTCCCTATTATGTGAGGACTTGCGAGTGCCCAATCGGAATAGATGCCTTTGAATGGTCCATTAAAGATAACGTACCATTTTGTCTTACCAATGCTTGAATTTTGTACTATTTCTTGAACGTCTTCTTCCATTTTTGTGAACTCATTTTTCTCAAGTGAAGGAGAATATGATGCTTGGGTTTTTGAGGTTGATGGTATTGGCCTTTTAGATGGAGTGGATGGTTTTGATGGTGTTGGTGTTTTGGTTGATTTTGAACAACTTGATGTTCGGGTTAAATATTGTACTGTACTGGCTAATTCTTCTTCTTCTTTTTTGGCTATGGCTAATTGTTTTTTAAAGAGATGCATTGCTCTCTTTTTTGCTGGAATTGATGCTGAGCTTGTTTTATTATTCCTTCCATTCTCTTGTGAGGGTATCTGCAAAGGTGTTGTTGTTGCTTTTGATGTATTTGATGTATGGGTTAAACTGATGTAGTTGTAGTTGCCAACGGATTAGTCGACCTCTACAATAGTCTTCTTGAAGTTTATATCTCCAAAAACCTGTTACATATTTCGAATCTGTTCTTAACTCAAATCTTGTTTGTAACAAATCGATCTTCCATTTTTTGGGAGTTTTTAAACATGCGAATGTCTCTTTTTCGTGAGTGCTATACTTCTGTTCAGTCTCTGAAAATGTTCCAGAGATATACTTGCATAATTTAGTTTTGTATTTTTCTGTTTTCAAAACAGATGTCTGCTCATTGTTTAAAAAAGCTGATGCTTGTAATGCTGAATTTAATAATACTGAATTTGATTGAGGAATTTGACTTCCATCTATACTTAATGCTGATTTAGATAGATTAGATTGAGGGATTGGAATTCCATCAATATCTAATCCTAATAATTCTTTTCCATTCTGAATTGCCTTCATACATCGTGCCCAAGTGTCGTCGGATGCATCTGTTTCAACTATCAAAAAATCTTTTGTTTCTGGATTATATAATTCTCATAAACATTGTATATTTGTTTTAATATTTTGTACAAGTTGGGTATCGGATGGTGTCCATTCCTAACGAATTTTTTCAGAAAATTTTCTTTTGTAAAGCTTTTCTTTCTTTTGCTAAATTTTTCAAAAATCTTTGTTGATTATTTTTCATAAAGCGATGATAAATCGATAATGTTCGTTTTATTCATAATCAGAGGATGTGTCGCTAGAATAATCACTAGTATCTGTATATGCATATATTTCAATATCTGAGTCGATATCTGAATCTGGGCTCATATCCTAGATTATATGCTATTTTTAATAGTTTTGTTTCTTTCTTTTTTTTCCTTTTTTCGGGCATTTATTTGCATAATGGCCTTCTTCATGTCATAACCAACATCTACAATCTTTCTTTTTAGATGGACAATATTTGGAATTATCTTGATTTTTGTATTTTTGACAATGTTGTTGATTTCTAAAATAATTTTGTCGTGAATTCCTTTTATAAAAGTTTTTATACTTTGGATTATATGTTTTTCTTTTCCATAGCATCCATAATGCCCACTTTGTCGGTTTGTTTTTCACAACAAAGTTCAACCTGTGCTTCTTTTTTAGCTGTTTCTTGTAAACATTTTTTCCTAACCCATGCTTTTACCGTAGTGATTCGGGCTCCTAAAGTATCTTCTATTATTTTTGTATTATCTTGTACTATTGTTGCATACGAATTTTTTAATTCTGTTGCTATAGATTCGGGAAGTTTATTAAAAAACATTTCTAAAGCCGATTTTTGCCTTGTAGTATCTAGTTTATAATATTGATCTGAAAATTCACATATAATGGAATCTAGATAACACATGTTACATATTTTAAGATTAATTAATCTCCAATATGCGTGTTCTCTAAAAGCCTCATTTGATGCTTCTTTTCCTGGTATTCTTCCAGTGAATTCTTGTACTATACATGCTACGATATTTTTAAAAGTTACCATGGCGTCAGTTGTAGCTATTCTTGATAATTCTAATTCATCTATAGATTCTAAGAATCTATAAACATTTCCCGATGTTTTGTGTATTATAAAATTGAGTAAATATCTTGGTTGTAATGCTCGTAATTCTTCGGTTAATTGTATTTGAGCACTTAACCTATTATTCCAATCTTGAATTTTATCATTTATTTCTGTTTCACAGTCGATATTTAGAATCTCATCATTCATTCTAGTTATTGGTATTTTTGGTATATATTGAGAAGGTATACGTTGCCATTTACCTTTCTTGTTTCTAGTCATTCCTTGTTGATATAAATATCTTTCTGTTTGTGTTGGAGGTTTATAATCAAATTGTCTTTGTAAATCTTCGTCTATATATGACTTTTTTCTTTTTTGTGCAAAATTGTAATTTGTATAAGAACTTTCTCCTGGATATTTATACGAGTTTTCATATGGATTTTCGTCTGAACTATAATCTTGTACTACGTCTGCAGTTTCTTCGTTTGTTTCAAATGGTATATCTAATGATGACATTAATTTAGTAAGAGTTTCGATTTGTTCTTCAAGGTTTTCCATTAATCATTATGTTATTCATAATGGTGGTACGACCTTAAGAGTTGCTTTTTTCAATAATGTCTCTTTTATTTTTGTAATAGTAGTATCTTTATCCTGTTCTTGATTATTGACTATATCTGATAGTTGTTCAATTATATTTACTTGACTTTGTTCCAAATTTTCAAATTCTTCTGTTTTTTTATTTAATAATACTTGTATAGTACTTAGCTTTTCTTGCGTTGTTTTAGATAATTCCGGTAGTTGTCTTAATATTAAAAAGCTTAATATTTCAATTATATTATTGAGGGTTGAATTTAATATATTTATTCTTTCTCCAATAGATTGTTTTGTATCGTCATTATTTATTATATTAATACCATACGATGTTCCTTCTGACAAATTTTGTGGTATTTTAAATAAAGTTTGTTTATATGGTATAAATGGTTCGGATGATGAAATATTTTCACTTTCTTCAATATTTATTTTTTGATCGGAAAGAGTTTCGGAAATATAATTCATTTTTATTTTAACAAATTATTGGACTTCTTTTTTCTTTTTGTAATAATTCTGTTGTATATGCTAATCTTTTTCTTTCATATGCTAATGTTTTATTCATTACTTTTAGACTTTCGTAAGGATTTCTCAATCTTATTATAGTCAGTAAGTAATCTATTGTACATGATATTTCTCTTATATCTTCTTCTAAATCTTTCAATTTTTTATGTAATAGTCTCTTTTGTAATCCTGATTCCTTTATGTTTTTGATTTTGTATTGTTTATATTCTTAAACTTAATGATCGTAACATTTCTTTTGTTTCTTTTAATTCTTTTATTATTTCATTTTTTGTATTAGAGGATTCTCCATTTGTTAATGAAATTGGTCTTTCAATTTGTGGTATCCATACTGATGGTATATCAGTATGTGGTATCCCTCTCCCTCCCTCCCCCTCTCCCTCTGCTTCTCTCTTTCTCTCCCCCTCTCTCTCTCCCCCCCACCCCCCTCCCTCTCCCTCTCCTTCTCTCTTTCTCTCCCCCTCTCTCTCTCTCTCTCTCTCTCTC
>LBNU01038180.1:127504-157801 GCA_014162995.1 Artemisia annua | reverse complement strand
AATACAGGTTTAGAGACTTTAATTTTTTCCAGTATAAAGTTTAATGGTTGTGTTTTTTAGTTAAAATGTTTTGTTTATAGTTTAACGTTAGTTTAGCAAAGAGAACCATTGGCAGTTTAGCATATAATCCATAGGCTAGTGAATCTTTCCAATATAGGGCAATTTAATCATAAATGGGTGGATTTGGGTTATACTTATCTCTAAGGTTCAGATAGTTTAAGCTAATGAATTTATCTACAAAGCACTTAAACAACAAGCTCAAAGGCCTACTAACTGTATTCAAATGCAAAAAAATAAAAAAATAAAAATAAATAAATAAATAAAATAAAAAAAATTACCTAAAAAGGTTAGATAAAATAGTCTTTGTAATAATATTTAGTCTTGTTTATAAAATCCAGCCACCCCAATTCACCAACACTTAAAATGTACCCATTTGACTTGTACTCATTTTGACTCTTACCCAACGTCCCAACTCACTCATTTTGACACTAGTTTTCATGTAAGCTTCCCTACACACAATTGGTCATGCCTAACGGAGACAAAGAATCTAGAAACTATCCATTTGACAGGATACACAGATAAATACTCTCAATTACTTGATAACAAGGATATTATTCTGTTCCTATCATAGACAGATTGTATTACTCTAGCCAACTTTCCTAAAATCAGATTAATTATGAATTGTGAGTAAGTAATGTTCTCATCCTTAGATCTCTACTCAAAACTATAGAATACCTGACAATCTGTGGGCTATGAGTTTCTGCTGCCTTCTCAAGCTCGTGTTCACTTAAGCTAAGACGTCTAACTTTATCAGGGTCCACTTTCAACCAATCATCCAGACCACCCTTTCCCTTTCCAGCATGGATGGCTATCAAACTCTTGTATTCAGGAGCTACATTTCCAGATTGCAGATCTTCATCATCATCTGAATCATCGGAATCATCCTGCAATTACAGAGTTGTTGTCAAGTATAGATGACAAGTTCAACCCATTTATTTATATACGGGTCGCTTTGAATATTATTCATCTCAAATGGATTAAAATTAAAGTATGTATCCCTTCCACAGTCTATTTTTATTGCATGCAACCTCCGAAACCAGTTATTACAAATTTTAATGATAACTTTTTTGTACTCGCTAACTCTTTAAAAAGTTTAGTTTATATTAATTAACAAATAAGTTTTTGCAGCTCAATCTGATACATGTATTAAATAAGTATTTGTTGTCCGACTGACACATCTTGCCAATCTAGTAGCAATATTGTTTTGTAACTTGACATCAAGAGAGGTGGGAATTTCGCCGCCCCATGGTTCTGCAGACGGATCCTTCTCGTGTGATTCATTTCCCTTTTCCTTTGATTTCTCCCCTTTAAGGTATTCTTTAGGAGGTTTAGTAGATATCATGACACGTTTTTTGAGAGACTCCGGCGAAGGAAATTCCTCTAAACAATCTTTTTCCGGAGTAAACAGCATGTCTCCAAATATTTGATGGATCATCTAATTTTAGCAATATTTTGATTAACAATGAAATCATGATTATAGTTACCTCAACAAAATGAAAATGCTAACATGATAATTACCTCTGCAACTTTAGCCTGAAGATCTGTTGTAAGATGGTCTTCTAAAGTAACAACAACGGGGTACTCAGATGCAGTAAAGGCATGACTCTTGATAGATTATAAACATGTGCGTAGCTCTACAGGAGTAGTCAATGTCCTATACAGCATAACAAAAAATCAATGAAAATATTGAGTATACAAGCACATTCACATCCGACAGTTTCAGCAAGCATATTTGTGTTACCTTCCATGAAGGACAATAACATCGTCCTTTGCTGAGTTAGGCCATATATCTAACTCAATGACTCTTACACCTCTCTCCAGTGCTTGAATGATGGGAACATCACTACAGTCACTACTTAGTTGATTCCCAATAAGGTACGAGTTGTGACCAGTGTATATAAAATAATGAGATAATGGAGCAGTCATATCTTGGTGAGCCCGGAGAATAACAAAAGATCATTTCAATGTGTTTAGAATAAGAAGAATGGTGGACTACACGACACATATCCAAATTGAGCCTAAATCGTTCAGTAATCTCTATAGGCGAACAAACCAATTGTTGCTTATTATATAACCAGCGTTGGCATACAGCAAATATTTCCACGAAAATGACATATGATATATGAGTACCATCCAAAATGACAGATGGCATGCATCATAATGCATTTTATTCGATGGCCAAACTTCTACAAACAATTATGACTTAGACTATCCTAACTCCATCAACACAATCTGACAATTACAATTCAAACAATTCTCTCTCGCGGCAATAAATTTTTCAATTCACCGGGTATAATTAACTCTTTACCCAAAAAACTGACAGTTATAAATTGCTCTATACGGTCAAATCACAAACACATTCTAAAGAGTAGATCAATAACAATTCTGCAATTAGTTAACTTTTACATGTCCTAAATGATAGTAGATGGGATCGATGACAGGGATTTGCATTCTAAAGAGTGAATCCTAGTCCATATAACATAACGAGTGCCGTACTTTTACACATTAAGTATTAAATTGTATACAGATAATGTGTCTAAATATGTCTAGACCCTAATCTACATACAAGTTAGGACAAACTGGATAGTCAAGTGTTAATAAACTGAGAGAATGAATTTGGAGTGAAAAGTGGTTATTTCTCATTAAGATGAAATGAACAATACAAAGTCCTATTTATAGGACAGAGTCAAATACAGAAAGTCAAACTAGGCTAATTCTACTTGTACAGTACAACTATCATGAATCTGACAATGCTGCTAACACTCTACATATATACAGAGTTAAACTATACAATTCCACATGGTACTTGAGCCTTTTGATGAAGCTTGAGCTTAGTTGGCTTGATAAGCTTTGACTGGGTTATGTTATGAACTTGATGGTCTGTTGCATCATTTGGCTTGTCAGCTGAGCTTCCTTCTTTAGTTCCTTTACCCCCCCCCACAAGTTGGCAGTGTGAATGGATCACAAATGCCAAACTTGGACAAACAATGATAGTGTAAGGCTTTGGGTATACCTTTAGTGAGTACATCAGCTGCTTGTAACTTTGTTGGAATGTAGATTGGGAGGACTTGGTTGTTTCTGATTTTATCTCTGACAAAATGACAATCTATTTCTATGTGCTTTGTTCTTGCATGATGAATGGGATTAGATGCCAGAGCAATGGTAGAGATATTGTCACAGTAAATTGGAATAGGATTAGGAACTTGAACTTTGAGATCTTTGAACAAGCATTGTAGCCAGGTGAGTTCACAAGTGCAATCAGCAAGAGCTCTATATTCAGCCTCTGTGGAGGATCTGGAAACAACTCCTTGTTTCTTTGATAGCCAAGAAATTAAACATGGACCTAAGAAGATGGCATAGCCAGTCACTGATCTTCTAGATATGGGACATGAGGCCCAGTCACTGTCACAATAGGCTGATAGTGTCAAATTGTTTGAAGTAGGAAAGTGTAGACCTTGGCCTGGACATAACTTGATGTATCTAAGTACCCTGAGCAAGGCTTTCATGTGAGATGTTCTGGGAGCATGAGAAAACTTGCTAAGGAGTTGAGCAGCAAAGGAGATGTCAGGTCTTGTAATGGTGAGATAAATGAGTTTTCCCACCAATGTTCTGTAGTGAGAAGGATCTTGAAGTAAATCACCATCTTCATCATTGAGATTAACAACTGGATTGAGTGGAGTTGTTGATGGTCTGTCATTTAGAACTTCTCCACATTGAAGTAACTCAAGAGCATACTTTCTTTGGGACAAAGTGATACCATGAGAGTTCCTGAAGATTTCAATGCCTAGATAATAATGAAGAGGACCAAGATCTTTGATACTGAACTTGTTGTGAAGTTGTTGTTTGATGAGTTGAATGGTTGCTTGATGGTTTCCAGCAAGTAAAATATCATCTACATAGATGAGTAAGGCTGTGAAATTGGGTCCTTGTGTGAGAGTAAAAAGTGATGTGTCTGCATAGCTTTGTTGGAAACCAAGAGAGAGAAGAAAAGTGGTGAGTTTATTGAACCATTGCCTGTTGGCTTGTTTAAGGCCATAGAGGGATTTAGTAAGCTTGCAGACAGTATTGGGTGGTAAGTTTGCTGTGTTGTAGCCTGGAGGTAAGGACATGTAGACTTCTTCATGCAAATCTCCATGTAGAAAAGCATTGTTGATATCTAGCTGCTCAATGATCCAGTTGTTGTGTGTGGCTACTGCAAGGAGAGCTCTGACACTGACCATCTTTGCCACAGGAGCAAAGGTTTCTTTGTAATCCACACCTTCTTTTTGTGTAAAACCCTTAGCAACTAATCTTGCTTTATATCTCTCAACTGTCCCATCAGCATGAAATTTGATTCTATATACCCATTTGCAGCCTATGGGTATCTTACCAGCTGGTAGAAGAGTAAGTTCCCATGTGTGATTGGTTTCCAAGGCTTGCAGTTCTTTGTTCATAGCTTCAATCCATTTTGGATTCTTAGATGCTTGTTTATAGTTTTGTGGTTCAACAGATACATTTAGGTGATGTATGAAATGTCTTGTTTTGGGTGATTTAATGTTATCATAATTAATGTAGTATTGATAATTATGTTTGTGTATTTGGTGGACAAATGATTTGGGTAGTGTGTATTTGAAATCATTGAGTTTAGCTGGTATGTGTTTGTGTCTAGTGGATGTTCTTGTAGGTTGTGGAGGTGGTGGTGGTGGTGTTGGTTCAGGTGTAGGGGATGGAATAGTTGTCTGAGGTGATGGTGTGGGTGAGATATGGGGTGAGGAAGAAGATGAGTGAGGTGCAGAGGTAGGTGTTGATGGACTGGATTCAGATGTTTGTGGTATTGGAGTGGGATCAGATGTAGGTGATGGTGTACTAGTTGGATCAGTAACAATGGGTGTGGGTGTGGGTAAAGATGAATTTGGGAAGATGGGTATAGTTGTAGGATCAATGGATGGAGATGTGGTGGTGGGAGTTGGAGTTGTAGACTGTTGTGAGAATGGGAATTCTGTTTCATCAAAGTCTACATTTCTGCTTGTGATGACTTTGTGAGTGGATGGGTCATAAAGTATGTAACCTTTTTGAGTGGTAGGGTAGCCAACAAGTATAGCAGGTATGGATCTAGGTGCAAATTTATCTGAGGTGTGATTGTGAACATATGCCCTGCAGCCTAGAATTCTCAAATGATTTAAGTCTGGTGGTGTTTTGTAGAGAATTTCATATGGTGTTTTGTCTTGGATGGTTTTAGAGGGAAGTCTGTTGATAATGTAGGTTGCAGCAAGTAGACAGTATCCCCAAAGATGTATAGGGAAGTGTCCTTGAAACTTAATAGATCTAGCAACTTCCAAAAGATGTTTGTGCTTTCTCTCAACTCTAGCATTCTGTTGTGGAGTGTTTGGACAAGATGTTTGGTGCAATATTCCATGTGTTTGAAAGAATTCAGAGAGTGAGGAATTTATGAATTCAGTGCCATTATCACTCCTTATGACTTTTATTTGTTTGTTGAAATGATTTTGAACATATGAATGAAATGTTTTGATGTTTGAAGCAGTGTGGGCTTTGGTTGGCATAAGATATGTCCAAGTGGCTCTTGAGTGATCATCAACAATTGTTAGGAAATATTTGCATTTATTGATGGTTGTATGTTTGTATGGCCCCCAAACATCAACATGAACCAAATCAAAAATAGAATCAGCATATGATGTACTAGAATGAAATGGCAGAGCAGTTTGCTTTGAAAGATGACACACATTACATGAAGTCTCAGAATTGTTTGAAGCTAAATGAGACAAACATTTTATTCTTTTGAAAACAGTAAAGGATGGGTGACCAAGCCTTGAATGCCAGAGTTGAGATTTGCTGCAGCTGTGAAGAATGGTTGAAGTAGCTGTAGATGGTGTAGTTGGTGATGAGAGAAAGTAGAGACCATCACAAAGGTTGCCAAGTGCAATCCTCTTGTTCTGGTCCTGAAAAATGCATAAGG
Organism: Artemisia annua; assembly: GCA_014162995.1. Lineage (NCBI taxonomy): Eukaryota > Viridiplantae > Streptophyta > Magnoliopsida > Asterales > Asteraceae > Artemisia > Artemisia annua. Next base: position 151,788 of record LBNU01038180.1, on the reverse strand, counting down.
TAGCAGTGAGTATGAGTGAGATGTTGGTTCCATGTAATAGTCTACTTACTGAGATGATGTTGTATGTGAAACTTGGGATGTAAAATACATTGGTGAGGGTGATGTTTTCATTGATCCTAACTGATCCAACTAGTGTGACTTGTACAGTTTTGCCATTTGGTAGTGAAACAAGGATAGGTGTGGTGCATTTGTGTATGTTATGCATAATTTTAAGGGATATTGAGATGTGATCTGTTGCCCCACTATCTATTATCCAAGCAATCTTAGAATTTGAAATGAGAGAAGCAATAAACTTTGGTAATTTAGTACTTGTGGAAGAGAATATACCATGTAAAGTACCTTGCTGATTTTGCAACATGAGAAGGACTTGATTGAGTTGGTTTTGAAGCTGATCCATCCTAGCTGACACATGGTTCTCTGATGGTGCATTTGGTTGACTTGAAGTGCTTGCACTGTTGGCATCATCTTGTCCCATTACCATGTTCACAGTCCTGGTACCTTGCCTTGTAGGTTGTACTTTACCATGCAATGGATGACCAACAGGATACCCCACAATCTTGTAACATTCTTCTTTAAGATGTCCTTCCTTTCCACAATTTCCACAATATACACCTTTCTTGAATACACTTCTCCTTTCTGACCCATTTTGTGCAGATCTGGTTGGGTTAAACCTTGAGTTAGGAGTGTTTGGGATAACATTTCTTTGACCATTTTGAGTACTTTGACTGTTGTATTTTGGGTTGTTTGCTGAGTTTGACATGTTAGACCTTTGGTTGTGTGAGAAATTGTTCAGAATTGTTGCAGTTGTAGATCTTGGTGTAACACCCTCTCTTTGCTTTTCTTCTTGTCTGACCATAGTGTAGGCCTTAGCAGCAGTGGGTAAAGGTTGCATGAGTAGAATTTGACCTCTGATGTTTGAATAACATTCATCAAGTCCCATTAGAAACTGAATTAGCCTCTTCCTTTGATCCCTTTCACCATTGATTCTACCATTTACACAATTGCATGCACACAAACACAGATATGGTGCTTCCAGAGCATCAAACTCATCCCATAATCCTTTCAACTTATGATAATACACCTCTATTGAACAATTTTCTTGCTTCAATTGCACAATATCATTACTCAATTGATAAATTCTATGACCATCAATCACAGCATAGTGTTCTTGTAATTCAATCCACAGTTTAGAAGCAGAATTGATGAAATTCAAGTTGTTCCCAATTTGTTCACTTACAGTGTTGAGAATCCATGAGATCAACATGTCATTATTCCTTTCCCAAAGAGCTCTCAACTCAGAATTAACATCTGGTTCAGCAAATTCACCAGTGATGATCTTCATCTTGTTCTTGGCATTCAAAGCAATAGTGAGTGATCTTTTCCATGAACTATAGTTATCTGAACCAGTCAATTTCTTGGAAATCAAAATGAGACCTGGGTGATCTGTTTGATGAAGAAACAAGGGATGGTTTGAAGTGATTTCATCACCATTGACTGAATTTTGTGGATTTTGAGTTGCTTGTGAGTCTCCCGCCATTTTCTGTTTTGAAAATTTATGAAGATTTTGATTGTTTTGGATAAGATTTGGGATGTGTTATGAAAATAGATGTGATAATGATGATCAGAATGTGATTGTGAGTAGAATGATGGTTGTTTGGTGATCAGAATGATGGTTTTGTGGTGGTTATGGTGGTTTTGATGGCGGTCAAAGTTTGTTAGGGTGGTCAAAGTTTGTTAAAGATGATCAGAGTTTGTTAGGTGTGGTGGTTACCACGGCAGAGCTGGTGGTGCTCTGATACCATGTTAATAAATTGAGAGAATGAATTTGGAGTGAAAAGTGGTTATTTCTCATTAAGATGAAATGAACAATACAAAGTCCTATTTATAGGACAGAGTCAAATACAGAAAGTCAAACTAGGCTAATTCTACTTGTACAGTACAACTATCATGAATCTGACAATGCTGCTAACACTCTACATATATACAGAGTTAAACTATACAATTCCACATGGTACTTGAGCCTTTTGATGAAGCTTGAGCTTAGTTGGCTTGATAAGCTTTGACTGGGTTATGTTATGAACTTGATGGTCTGTTGCATCATTTGGCTTGTCAGCTGAGCTTCCTTCTTTAGTTCCTTTACAAGTTACAAGGTGGTCGACCGTTCGACTACCGATTCGCGATTTTTGCAACCTTTGTCAATTCTATAATGTCATATCGATATACACGTTCTTAGTAGCCCTTCGTTTTGATAAAGTTATATGTACCAAAAAACTAACTAGTTTTACGTAAAAGAAAAAAACAAATAAACACACCGTGACACAATATAGCTACAAGCTATAATTATGTATTCTCTTTAAATTAGCTATGTCGGGATTCATAAAGTAACTTTTATCTAGCAAGTAAAGTCGCAGTTATTACGGTAATTAGTTATGTTTGATCTCATATAGTAAGACTGGTAGTTATGGTGACTTCAATGGGCACCAAAACACCCTGACATTTTAGCTCCACATCAAATTTTTTGTTTTAAACTAAACACATGACCCTAACCCGTAGTAGTAAAGCGACCCAAGTGAACACCAAAAACATAGCACACAAAAATTAATTAAATAAAAAAACATACAGACAAACCAAATACACAATTGATCGACTGGAGGATCGAATCGAGCAAAGTGGACCGGGGACGCGTCATCTTGGTCATCTCGCCGGGGGAGGGACGCGACCATCAAAGGTAGACCGACTCTTGGCGAGGTCGCCATAACGACTAGTGTAACTTTTATCTTGGCAAGTAAGGTTGGAGTTACTATGGTTACTAGCTATGTTTGATTTCATATACTACAGTAACTTTTATACTACAGTTGCTTAATATCACATATCTGTCCTAGTCTTTTGTTTTAAAATTAAATAAAATTGTATCATTATTACTTACGGTCAAGTGGCCTCAACATCAAAATCGTGACTCTACCCATGCTAGCACCGTTAAAATAATTTACTGATAGTGTACGTCATATAAATATATCCGACTCATAGTCATGTGTGAACTTTACCGGGTGGTGTAATTGATTAAGACAAGGTTGACAATGTTAACCTAAATTATTACCCTGTATATATAAACGTCATGACGTAAAGTTTGTAATTATATTTGATCAAACTAAAAAGTTACCCATATGATGCAATAATTCTTTTAAGTTTTAAATAAGTCAATGTGTTATTTGATGATTTAATAACAAGAGCTGCCATGATGACATTCCAAAATCCAAAATAAGCAGGTGATGTCCACGTTGAAATCCTTTTACAAAGAGAAAAAGAATCAAAACATGACTGTGTTAAGTGGATAAGATTGAAGGGTAGTTTGGTAAAAAGAAAAAAAAGAGAAAACACAATGAGATTATTTGATGATTTTATGTTTGCAAAAAGATGAAGATCTAGATTCTAAAACCCATAAAGAAAAATAAAAAGTTTGACATAATTGTTGTGAACAAGAATTGAGGTATGAATATTCTTCTTCATTATTAACTATGAGATTTAAAAAGAGTATATATAGACAAATATTAGGGTAGAAACCCTAATAGCTAACATGGGCCTTGGGCCTATTATGGACTGTATGGACATCCACATATAATTATTCATAACACTCCCTCTTGGATGTCCATATTGTTAATACGCTTAGAAAATGCTACCTCATTAAAAACCTTGTCAGGAAAACCCAGTGGGACAAAACCATGACTAAGGGAAAAAGAGTGCAGCGCGTATTATCTCCCTCTGATGACTACATCACTTGAGCTCTTCGAGTAGGTGCATTCCAATGTTGTGGTTCAATCTCCTAAATGTTGAGGTAGAAGCGCCTTGGTAGTTAGATCCGCCAAATTGTCACTTGAATGAACTTGTTGAACAATAATATCACCATTCTTTTGTAAGTCATGATTGGAAAAGAACTTTGGCAAAATATGTTTTGTCTTGACGCCATTGATGTAACATTCCTTGAATTAAGCTATGCATGCTACATTATCTTCTTGCAAAACTGTTGGTGCCTCATTCCCAGAATTTCTAAATGGTTGGATGAACTATCCGCGATTGTTTGCTTTGCCGAACACCATGAAATTTCACTACCATCACTCGTGAGTATGTATCCACTTTAAGACCAACCATTGTTAGGACCAAATAAATATCTTGCATTAGTAAAACCAACTAAACTTGTTTCGATTGGTTAGTGAAATATAAACCCATATCCTTTGTACCTTGAAGATACCAAAATATTTGTTAAACTCCATTTGAGGATTATGCCTCGTTAAAACCTTACTAGATAAAATCCTCTGGGACAAAATTCTAGTGAAGGAAAAAGAGTACATAACTCCTTTATACGCTTGGGGATGTTGCCTCATTAAAAACCTTGCCGGAAAACCCTGTGGGGACAAAACCATGGTCAAGGGAAAAAGAGTGCAACGCGTATCTTCTCTCTGCTTGATGATCACATCACTTAATCTCATTGAGTCAGTGAAATGCACATTGAAGTGTCTTGATAGAATCACTTCTCTACATGTTATTTTCATATCCATTTTAAGGATTACGTACGTCATACATCTAATTCAAGTACATCATCGTACTTCACAAGTTATTCATTGCAAACACAATTAATTCAAATGATATATTACATCATGTATGACCATTAGCAAGAATCATAAATGTTTCATACATATTTTAGTATGACACTTTAAATCAATATTGTGATCATCATTTTTATAAATCAAGGGGTTCTTTTAACATCATGTGACCTCATAAACATGAATGTCGTTTATCAATATAAGGATAGTTAGCATCTTTCTTTAGTTTTCATGATGCATACATATTTCATCCTTTTGATGTTCAAATCATAAGCTAAGACAAAATGTCTTTTCTTTCAAATTCAACTTCTATGAATTCAGTTGCCTTTATAATCATAAATCAAACTACGTGAAACTTAAACAATATTCAAATCTAGATCTCTTTACAAAGTTTCATAGGTAAACATAATTCTTTATTTGGCACAATACTATACACTAAGGCAATTATTAAACGTATGCCAAAAACTTGATTAATTTAATACATTCAAGTAGTGTTCTCGAGAACTTCTCTTATGTGCTTTAACATAAAAAAAATAATCACTAGCATGCTTCATGTATTTTATATGCTATCATGAAATCTCAAAATCACATGAGCTCTATTCATTAACTTCTAGACGCATATCGATAACTTATTATATTGCCAGACTTATAAATATTATATACATTATTGGATCCACCACATGAGAACATATCTCCTTATTATCATTTAGATGTCTTTAAGAAAATATCAAGTGCCATTAGTTATGCCTTACATACGAAAATTTCAATACTTTAATTTCACTTTCTCATAAAGATCAATGCATATCCAATAATTTTACACATTCATATATACGGACTTCAAGTCCCAGTAACCATGTCTCTTCACAAGAGACTTTACTCTTTCATTTCTTCTTTGCGTCTTTACATCTTTTGGCCATTCATTGATACATCTGCACTTCATGCAGGTATTCTTCCATGATCCTCACCATGATTATAGCGCTATCTTATTTATTTACATAATCATTATCATGCATATTATTTTATGCAATATCTCCATCGACGTCGATTCATTTATTTTTTCGATTCCATACTTTACTAGACATTATATATCATTTATTGAGATCTCATAATTTTTCATGTACCCGGGGTTTTTCAATAACTTTCATGTCTAGTGTCTCTTGACTATTATGGGGTCTTATTACCTCGATTTGACCATCTTAATTTTCTTGCTCCATTTTGTTTATTCATTCGAGGACTTTTACTTGGAATCGATTAGTCTATCATGCTGCAGCCATGCCATAGACTCACTACCAATCATTGGTTGTCATGTTGGGACATATATTATAATTGGAGCACTAGCAGCGTATATATGATCTAGTCACTTCTTTAGGTCACTAAACATGTCTGGCAATTACTAGATCTGAAATATAAATTGTCCCTTAAACTTCAAGTTCATATTCATTATCGTGAGGATCAACATTTATATCATAATTCATTCTATATCTCCCGCTGCTCATTCTCTCCCCCTGAATGAATTATCCATTTCAATATCCCATTGCTATGCATTGTGGTGGATTTACTATAAAAAAATGTCGCACATTTACAAAATTTCACTTGGGAAATATGGTTTGTGACCAAAAACCATTCTAATGGGGAGGATTCATTAAAAATTGCTGGCAAGATGCGAATACATATTTTATAACATGCCCCATAAACTAATATTTTTGTTCTCATAATTATTGGCTTTGCAATCAACTGAAGACGTTTGTAACGTTTCAACAAAAGCAATTCGCGTATGAACATGGGCTACTTTTATGTTCAACACTTATTCCAATAATCGCCCAATACTTGGAAGTATTCACCACCATTCTTAATAATATAATTTGGAAAACCATGCTCGCATTTTGTAAACCGAGCCATTAATCACGCTAACCATAAGTTGCGTACTTGATGATCATTTTGACGATGCATCGATTTTAAAAACTCAAAATGATCCACATGACGGATGTATAGGCCTACATACATCCCCTTTATATTCTTTCCAAAATTGTATAACTTACAGGACAAAGTCCTTATTTATATGGTGGTGATATATGAACAATAACTTCCATTGAGAACAATCAAATCTATCTTTGAAGAAACTTGTGGTTCTTCTATACATTTCGCATCATCAGTGACTCGGGATGGTTCAACCGGTCATGCCAATTAATACAACAATCTTGGCTCATAAACTTATATTTTATGACCATACGTGCTTCTATTGCTCTTGACTTTATGTAAAAGACGAATTATATGGAGAACTTAGCGCATCATCATATTTAAACTTATATTTCTCCAATCACATTTATATAAGCTCTGTGTGGCTTCTCACAATTATATTAATATGCAAATTAGCCTATTGCAGTATCAAATAATAAAACATGTTCTATACAAAAAGTTGTGCTATTTGCTAAACACATGTATGTCATTGATCAATTAGTCAAGTCTCATAAGCAAATAATATTAGTGATAATGTACACACATATGACAAACTCAATGACAGTTAACTAACATCTCTTATTCTTAAACCAAATATCATACTCAACAGTAATAATGTAACATTAACAATTAATTTTTGGTCACTATATCTTACCACATCCAATAGCCCATCAACTATCCTATTATGCATATACACAAAGCTCAAAGTACATGATAAACACATATGAACAACTAAGTAACTTTTCAAAAAGCTTTTGTAAAACATATATATTCAACCAACTTGTTTCAATAAATCATTCTTACCACTTGGTAACATGAGTAATACGAGTAATAAAAACCAAAAATAGTGCATAAGGCTAAGGTTTATTGTATATTAGGCCAAGATATAATTCACGAGTTAATTACTTAATTTAAACATTAACCGATATGATCGATAGAATGCAGAAGCCACATCAAAGATTTTTCTAGTTATTGAGATAGATTTAACTTTTATGGAGTAGTTTTAATGGGTGATGTCAACGGTTTTCAATAACAAACGTCTCGGGAGTGATCAACCAATAAATTATGCTTACATTAATAGTTCTATACAAGAATATTATATAACAATGTTTTAAAAATTTACCACTTGGATCAGTAGTTAATTTGACATCCGAATCCATGAACATTAATGAAAAACAGTTGGCAGTGTGGTAGTGATATAATACGTGAAAGCAAATTAAGCAATATGCAAATCAAAACATATAACAGCAAATATGTTGCGAAAACGGTAATATTGTTTATTATTCCTACCGTTGACTCGATTACAATAAAACAATACATGGTATGATGATTGATTAATAATATTATTTATATTGTTCTATCATTAACTAATCCGTATTTACCAAGTAATTTGATGTCATGACTATCACGCAACTCATCTTCTTGTTTGATATATCTACTAGAAAGTTGGATAAAAATACCAACTTTTTAACTTTTCCTCACAAGGTTTCAGTGTCACATGCATTCTTGTTTGATTTATGTCTAAGATTCAGTTTGCTTCGTATTCTGTCTATTCAAACTAGTGTTTTCTTTTAAATAAAGCATAATCTAGTAGTGTCATAGCTATAAAATCAAATTACTAAAAGAAAAACGAAAAAAATTTACCTTAATGTAAATAATAGAGGTACAAGGCACTTGTATGATCTAAATTGAGTTTAGAGGCTTAATTTTTCCAACCAATAAACATACTCTCAATTTATAAACATATTTCGACAAGTTCAATTTGATAACCAAACAATATAACATATATCACATTCAGAGGCAACAAGCTCAAAATCCTCATACATACACATAAATAAAACTCGATCATGAACTTTCAAATACTCTTGTGAACATATACAAGGTCTAGTGCAAATACAAATCTATATTGTAGTATCATACATAAATTTGAAAAACAGATAATTAAGAACGCAAAGGATTCGTCAAATGTTAAAGAAAATAATTATAGGAAAAAGTTTAACCATGCATAATAGAATATTGCATAAAACATATTAATGCATAGACCCGTACATTTAACATACGCATCACAATTTAACTCACACAACATGTTGTCAATTACATATATTGAAGGCACAGTTAATTGTACTTACAGTAATGAAATCACTAGATGAATATAGACAAACATAACACATATACCCACTGTTAACCAAAAAAAGAAAAAGAAAAAAAAAAAAACTCTTTATCATAAGTGATGTACAAGTATATATCTCATGGTAATGCTCAATGCAAGTAATGACATAACACGTCATACATATGAAGCATTCAAGAAAGTATTTGATCTGATAAAGTTAGCATAACCGTGCCTACTCAATAACAATACATTCACATATAAAACAAATAAGTGCTACATACACACATCACATAGAACATAGATTATCATTCATATGCATCAATAACATATTATCATACAAGTTATTACAAAGCATAAGTTAGCACAAAGTCTGACAGCAAGAAAGTAACGATCTAAATATTAGTCTAAAACAAGTTCATCAACGCAAGTAAAATACATCACAACATTAAATACGAGTATCTGTTAACATATTACTGAAGTTCCAATAATCACCATCTAGCCATGGTACGATTCACACCTAGAGGACTTTATTGTTTTTAATAATATTTTAACCTGTGTTGAATACTTTTGTGATTAAGTTACGTTAATATGGTGGGACATATTAATCACTTATGTGAAAAACCACGTACTACAATACCTTAATTATCTGATTGCATAGCAAAGTGTTTGATTAAATAAAATATGAAAATAGTGGAGTTCGAGATGTACCGTTTCGAAGTCGAGCAAATTGAAAAAAAAATCACCTTTTAGCCAGAGCGTGCTGATAACGTGTTGTGAACAAGAATTGAGGTATGAATATTCTTCTTCATTATTAACTATGAGATTTAAAAAGAGTATATATAGACAAATATTAGGGTAGAAACCCTAATAGCTAACATGGGCCTTGGGCCTATTATGGACTGTATGGACATCCACATATAATTATTCATAACAATAATTACTTTGTTTGATTTTCATTTTGTGGGCCGGAAAGTTTTATTTTATTTTGATTTTTGACACTTTTCATTGTTGGTCAAAAAAGAAGCTACCATCTCCTATTAAATAGATATGTTCATACACAAACACAAGTACGTGTAATTGTGTGTATTACCATGGTTTTTTAACTTTGTAAGACCCACGCGTAAAACATCTTTTAACGCGACATCGATTATTACGCCCCTTAATGACACGTGATCAACGACTTTTAAAGGAAGTTTGGTCATCTCCTTGAGCGAACAAGATTTAAGTGATAGTGTGTTAGTGTATCGTAAGGTATGTCTGTAGTTAAGGTAGGTGTGTTTGTTGGGTTGTTTTGAAGAACGGCAAATGGTTGATTTGGTGAAGGAGCGAATACTAGTCGGAGTAGAGGTGACAGTTTTTTGCCCTCCTCGCTCACGCACACACCTTATAGTCTTATACCACTTATTTCACAATATATCTCATAAATGTTAATGTGTTTCATCACCACTACATCACAGTAGTATTACACCTAGTCGATGCATTTATGTATGTAATTTTATTCGAAACTAAAACGCTATTTTTGTTTTGTTAAATATGTTCAAAGAGAGATCTTTTTTCATGTGTATGTCGTGGTAGAAGGTCTAATGGTAACGTTAGCACGGTTGAGCCACAGTTAAGCTTTGTATCAATGCCGCAAAATCAAGAATCACGTAGTTACAGACTATCTCATGCAATGAGCACGTGAGACTCGTAACTAAAATCCAGTTAGTTTAGTTAGATATGAAATTTGCTCAAAAAGTTAGATATGAAAGAAAATGGATATACTCAAAGCAGTTGAAGATCGATCACATGACACAAGTTTGAGCAATATATAAATCTTAAAAAAGAAGATGACAAGATCATTTCAAGTTTTACGCATACAAAGATATTTATTTGTCAATTTTTTTCATGTACAATGTCATCATCAAGGTTTTTATATATATAAAAAAACATGGTTTTTGTGCAAGGTTGAGAGGTGCCGAATAATGATTTTAAATTAATAATTTGAAAGTGAGATGGAATTGCAGTTTTGGTTAGTGTTATTGGGTGGTTGATGTGGCTAAGCATAAGTTGTCACATATACATACAAACCTTTTGTCTTTGTTCTTTGTGTCCCTTTCCTCCCCCTTTCTTAAAAAAATAATTCAGTTAATGCTCTCAATTGAATCCTATTAGTTTTCATTTGACGTTTTAGTCATAGTTATCATTTTTTTAAGGAACTATGGGCGTGACGATTGTGTTTTAACCTGAAATATTTAAGTACATTGGCAATATATTGAATATTAATCTAAAGAAGTTTAATGAATCTGATCATCAAAAAAATGTAACTATGGGCACTCGGTTTGGTTTTGGCCAAGACAAAATGAAACCGAAATTTTGTATTATAAAAGGAAACCCCAAAATTTTGTATTTTATTTTATTTTATTATTATTTTTTTTTTTGGACGGCAACTGTGGCAACAACCAGGTAGGGTCCAGCCCAGAAGGCAATGACATCCTTCTTTTTACGCACGCGGGAGTGTAAAACCTTGCCTAGGAGGGTAAAACCTCCATACCGCTAGACCAGAGGCCCATTGGTTCCGTTATTTATGTTATACAAGCTATTACGGAGTAGTTTATAACCCCAAGCATGAACAAGAGTTTTGTTATGAGTCTAATTGTGTAATTGATATTGTAGAAATCAGAGGGAATACTGAACAATATATTAATCAGATTCACTAAATAACTGAGATTACAAATGATTAAATAGAGAATACAAAGACAAAACCTTAAGTGCAACAGGCCTAAATAAGTGGGCCGGGCCTATAGGACGGACAGTGCAGACAGACAAATGCAGATTCAGAAGCAGAGAGATTCGAACAGAGATAGACGAAGAGCAGAAGCAGCAGACAAATATGGATTCAGAGGCAGAGAGATCCGAACAGAGGTAGACGAAGTGCATATTCATGCAGAAGATTCAGAAAGCAGCAGATTCAGATAGACAACATATTCTGATTCAGATTCAGACAGAACCAGATGCAAAACCACGTGTGAAATCAGACAGATGCAGAACCAAACAAAACCAATTTCCAATTCAATACCGATACCAATACCAAAACTATTAAACCCTCGTTTAATAAACCAACTAAGCCACCAAACCTTCAAAGTTCAACCAATCAAAACATATAGTTACAAAGAAAAAGTAAAACAGAATACGGCAGCATACTAATCCTAAAGTCCGATGGTATCGAATGCATTTAAAAACTTATAAACGTAGAAAAATACAAGTGGTGAGCTACGAGTGAAAATTTTACACTCATTTTTTCTGCTCGTCCCATAAATAAACCATGCAAATTGCAAAATACTAATTACATTTTAAGTAGGCCGAGTCCAACCATTTCACATTCAACAAATGAGCATGTTTTGAACTTGGGCCAACCCATTAAATTCTTTAAAAGTCTTAACAAATAAAAATGACAATAAATTGCAAAAGTCGACCTTGTGGTTTGGCCAAAGTGCAGGTTCAATCTTTATTTTTCTGAAAATGCATTCATCGTCTCTATAAAGAACTTACAAGTCCACATTTAGTCACTAAAATACCATCTTCGTCTTCTCTTTCACTTTGGTTCCTATGAGGGTAATTTAGTCATTTAATTTTGGCAAAAGACCAATAGTAAGATGTTTTAGGTCTGAATCTGACTACCACATTTTACCAGTAAGAGGTGGCTAAAAGTCTAAATCTGAACGAAATAATGTTGTTTGTTTTTGTATAATTATCCGAATGATTTTACGTGCTCGTTTCTGTAATTTATTTAAGTAACTTATTTAAATATGAAACAAGACTTTTTATCATAAGTATAACATAGTTAAATAAATCATCAAATATATTATATTAGCACGAGTCTTCAATCTCTTATCGAGTAAGAGACAGTAAGACAAGTCCCCCACCTCTTACTGAGTAAGATGTTATATGTCTAATTGGGTCTGACTAAAAAGAGAAAAACAAACAAGCAAAACGTCTGCCCACCTCTTACTGGTAAGAGTAAGAGGGAGTAAGAGGGCTAGTAAGATTTTTTTTTAAAAAAACAAACACACCCTAAGTTTCTCACAGGGACGTTGAGTGCACTTTCAAAAAAAATAAGGACTGAACCTGAAATTTGTCAAAACCACAGGGACGATTTGCAATTTACTCAAAAATGAAAGTCTAAATAGTAGTAGTGCAGTTGCTCTTCACTCACAGACACACAGACAGTCTTTGCCGCTCGAAATTTAATTCACCATGAACAATATTAACCAGGTACTAACGCTAGTCTCTTACTTTTTAACAGTTTGTTTTTTTTTTTTTTTTTTTTTTTTAATACTTCTAGTTAACTACAGTGGTTATTAATTATTTACCACTGGGGTTATGTACTCATAGATCATCTGAATATCTTTTTAGCTAGTTAATATGTTGAATACTTAAATATTAGAAGGGTTTATGTGACAGTATTTTAGTTAGCGGATAAGCACTTTTGGGACCAGGTTCATTTCTTAGAAATCAAGAGTTTTGACAAAAATTTACACTACACCGCAAAAATCAGCGCGGTAGATATCTTGTAGATAACTTGGGCATTTGCGATGATGCATCAGTGTCATATGTGTAATACCTTTGGTGTCGGGTCTTGAGTTTATAGTATCACCGATTAGTGTTTCAGTTGCCTATAGACGATTGTTAAGGCTGTATTATTGCTGGCTAGTCAGGGCACACATGAAGCGTTGGTGTCCACGATAGGGCTTGAGCGGAGTTTATATCTAGCTATTAGTAGTTTAGTACACAAGCTTCATTTGCAATGCGGTGAAAAGGGTGTTGACAGCTTTTCTTTAGTGATTGTTAAGGTTTTAGTGGCACATATAGGTGATATTGGCTTATTGTGCTACTTAGGCAGTTATGCAGTCTTGGTGGCATATGATTTGGGTATATTGTTTGGTAAAAGGCTTTTTCTTCTGTTTCACGGTTTACATTTTTTAAGGGAGTATTTGTCATGAAATACACAAGGTAACGTTATTTGGAAATTGACATAAGTGAGTAGCACTACATAGGTTTAACGTATATAGAAGAAGTCTTAATTACCTTGTTGAGTTGTGTATTTTATCTGTCAGGTTATATGTTAGTAGTTATAGATTTGCATAAAGTCTTGAGTGGTCTCATTATCTTCAATAAACAATGTCTCATCCGTGGAAATGTTACACAAGGGCATATCGTCTTCTTTTCCTTTATAAGCTCAAGATTTGAAACCAAAGCACTTGTTTAGGAGTAGCTTCATTTATACCGATTAGCGTAGTTGAATCTTGCCTTCGAAATGTTTCTGAAGGGGCTTCTTATCTGAAGTTTTTCACCAAAAGTTTCTTCAATTTTACCAAACTTCTGGTTCCATACATCCATATGGTATTTGGCATATATTGAGTCAAGAATTCTGTATACCATATAGATGCTCACGGTAACGATTATAAAGGCTTTTGCACCTAATTTAGCCCTAAATTGCCACAAACAAGCATTTCTGTACCAAATAATGAAGAACATAAAAGTAATAGTGAGGTTTATATGTTTTATTTTCTTTCTATTTTGTGAAGCGAGTTCGTAGCTGCATGAGTAATCATAGTATATGTTTAAACCAAGTCGATAGTATACGCTTAAACTAAATGTAAAAGTTCTTAGTTCTCTGTAGGTTAACTGTTGTATGTATTGGTGAGATCATATCTAATGTCGGATTAGAACCTTCTTTGGTTGTACGAGTTTGTATTGTTAGACTTTTTCAACTTATGTTTGTGTAAATATTGGATGCAGCAACAGCAAACCCTAGCTCAAAGTCCTTCACAGGCTGAGGATGAACTTGAATTAGTTATGGAGCTCTCTGAAAAAGATATTCTTTTTGAGAAAAAGAAGGTTAGAAGTTTTGACATACTTAATGGCTGTGCTTTGTTGCAGTATTTATTTGTACTTAAACTTCATTTTTCTTGATAGAAACTCTTAGAAGTTAAGGGTTTCGACCCCAAGGGAACAGTCAAAATAAAGAGCAATTGTAGCATCGAATCGNTTCTTAGAAGTCAAGAGTTTTGACAAAAATTTACACTACACCGCAAAAATCAGCGCGGTAGATATCTTGTAGATAACTTGGGCATTTGCGATGATGCATCAGTGTCATATGTGTAATACCTTTGGTGCCGAGTCTTGAGTTTATAGTATCACCGATTAGTGTTTCAGTTGCCTATAGACAATTGTTAAGGCTGTATTATTGCTGGCTAGTCAGGGCACACGTGAAGCGTTGGTGTCAACGGTAGGCTTGAGCAGAGTTTATATCTAGCTATTAGTACACAAGCTTCATTTGCAATGCTGCGAAAAGGGTGTTGACAGTTTTTCTTTAGTGATTGTTAAGGTTTTAGTGGCACATACAGGTGATATTGGCTTATTGTGCTACTTAGGAAGTTATGCAGTGTTGGTGGCATATGATTTGGGTAACTTGTTTGGTAAAAGGCTTTTCACGAGTTACATTTTTTAAGGGAGTATTTGTCAGGAAATATGCACAATTGAACTTTTGGAGTATCTACTTTAATGCTAACTACTCGTTCTCACGAGGTAACGTTGTTTGGAAATTGACATAAGTGAGTAGCTCTACATAGGTTTAACGTATATAGAAGAAGTCTTAATTACCTTGTTGAGTTGTGTATTTTATCTGTCAGGTTATATGTTAGTAGTTATAGATTTGCATAAAGTCTTGAGTGATCTCATTATCTTCAATAAACAATGTCTCATCGGTGGAAATGATACACAAGGGCATATCGTCTTCTTTTCCTTTATAAGCTCAAGATTTGAAACCAAAGCACTTGTTTAGGAGTAGCTTCTTATATACTGATTAGCTTAGTTGAATCTTGCCTTCCAAATGTTTCTGAAGGGGCTCCTTATCTGAAGTTTTTCATCAAAAGATTCTTCAATTATACCAAACTTCTGGTTCCATACTTCCATATGGTATTTGGCATATGTAGAGTCAAGAATTCTGGATATGACGTGAGTCTTTCAACATACCATATAGATGCTCACGGTAATGATCTTAAAGGCTTTTGCTCCTAATTTAGCCCATTGTCACAAACAAGCATTTCTGTACCAAATAATGAAGAACATAAAAGTAATAGTGAGGTTTATATGTTTTATTTTCTTTGTATTTGTGAAGCGAGTTTGTAGCTGCATGAGTAATCACAGTATATGTTTAAACCAAGTCTATAGTGTACGTTTAAACTAAATGTAAAAGTTCCTGGTTCTCTGTAGGTTAACTGTTGTATGTATTGGTGAGATCATATCTAATGTCGGATTAGAACCTTCCTTGGTTGTACGAGTTTGTATTGTTAGACTTTTTCAACTTATGTTTGTGTAAATATTGGATGCAGCAACAGCAAACCCTAGCTCAAAGTCCTTCACAGGCTGAGGATGAACTTGAATTAGTTATGGAGCTCTCTGAAAAAGATATTCTTTTTGAGAAAAAGAAGGTTAGAAGTTTTGACATACTTAATGGCTGTGCTTTGTTGCAGTATTTATTTGTACTTAAATTTCATTTTTCTTGATAGAAACTCTTAGAAGTCAAGGGTTTCGACCCCAAGGGAAGCGTCAAAATAAAGAGCAATTGTAGCATCGAATCGGTGAAATCTGTATTGGAAGAAATGCTCCAAATAGCAAGGATTTTAAACTCTGATGAGGTAAATTGATAAGTTTATCAGTAAATTTTACTGTCGACTGTAAATAGATCAAATCTTCTTGACACTTATTGTTTATTAGGTTGATCTTTACTTTGGAAGGATTGATGCTTCTCGCCCAGTGGGGTTTTGCAGTCCAAGAAATGAACTAGATTCTCTTCAATTGATCTTATCACTCGTTGACAAGTCAAACTCAAAGGATCAACAAATGCAGTCAAAGGTCTTTCAAGATCTTAGGAATGCCACTCTAGATATGATTCACGAATTTGGGAACAACATTAAAGAGGACGTTAAAATTGTACCCGGCTGGAACCTGGAGAAGGAGAAATGTTTACTACAATGGGGTGAAAACAATGGCGTCAAGGCTAGACTTGATGTAGCTTGTAAGTAGTTTAATAGCATTCCATTTACAAAAAAAGAAGTACAAAATAAGTTTTTACTTAAGTTTACACAATTTCTCTTATGAAGATGTTGAAGGAGCTGGAAGGGGAGTCATAGCTAAAGAAGATCTTGAAGTTGGGGATATTGCTTTGGAAATCCCTGTGTCTGTTATCATTTCAGAGGACCTCATTCGTGAAACAAGTATGGTATGTTTAAAACATTCGAGCATTGAGAAATTTCATATTTATGTGATATTCTGCTACATCAAACCCTTTAATTGTACATACATATTCATTGCAGTTTCCGGTATTAGAAAAAGTAGAGGGTATGTACTCTGAAACGATGTTATTATTGTGGAGTATGAAGGAGAAGCATGATACTAACTCGAAATTTAAGACCTACTTTGATGCTTTACCAGAAGCATTTAATACAGGTTATCTTTTGCTTTAAGAAAGTTCCCGACAATTTAGTAATTCAATAATTTCCTTGCAAATCCTGATGGAATGGAAGCAGTCATGGCTTTAGATGTTCTGTCTCAGGGTTAAGCTTTGGAATGGAGGCAGTCATGGCTTTAGATGGAACACTCTTGCTTGAAGAGATAGTTCAAGCAAAGGAGGTTCTTATATTTTCATTAATTTTTTATTCCTGCAAGTCTGTGACGCTTAACTTTTTAACTATTGGTTTTGTGTTTTTTCATATGCGCAGCACTTGCGGTCTCAATATGATGGTTTAGTTCCCTCTCTATGCAAAGAGTATCCGGATATATTTCCTCCTGAAGTGTACACGTGGGATGAATTCTTATGGGCTTGTGAGCTATGGTACTCAAATAGCATGAAAATCATGTTCAATGACGGGAAACTAAGGACATGCTTAATTCCCATTGCAGGATTTCTCAATCATTCGGTGTGTAATCCTTATTTCTCCTTTTGCGGCAATTTATGCGTCTTTTGCTTTTAATGTATAGTAATATTTTATGTAATCATTGCAGATATCACCGCACATAATGCACTACGGGAGGGTGGATAGTACTACAAACTGTTTAAAATTTCCTCTTTCAAGACCATGCGCGGCGGGAGAACAATGCTATCTTAGCTACGGGAACTTATCTAGTTCTCATTTAATCACTTTCTATGGTTTTTTACCGAATGGAGACAACCCCTATGATGTGGTCCCACTTGGTATTTCTATCTTCACATTTCAAAATTGCATTTGAGTTTTAATTTGTTCCTTTTGTCATAAATTTATTCTCGATATATTGCAGATATTGATCTTTCTCAGGTTGATAGCACTGAGGACACGTGTCCCATGTCTAATTGGTCTACGCACATGGTTCGAGGTACATGGCTCTCAAATGACCATGGAATCTTCCATTATGGGCTGCCACCTCCTTTGTTGGAAAATCTACGTGAAGCTCGTGCTTCGATGTTACAATCCAATATAAATGTAATCAGTTTTCTTTCATTAAGTTAGTTTCTATGTTCGTTTACTTTTAGTGCCTTATATGTTGATTATATTCTAGGAACAAGAAAAGTTGGAAATTGAGTTAGAAGTTCTTGAAGACCTTCATTCTACGTTTGATGCCATGATGCAAAACTTGGGTGAGACAGAACCGTTAGTCAGGTATGACTGTGGCCGTTGTATCTTAATGGGACTTCTCATATTGAGTGACAATTTTATGATGATTGTGCCTCATAAGTTTATAACTTATCTTTTATTCTCTTTCTAATGCGAGTAGAGAAAACTGTGATTGGGATGTTAAGTTAGCACTGGATTTTAAAGACTTGCAAAGACGGATCATTTCATCTATTGTAAATTCATGTAACGCTGGTCAAAAATTGGTGGAACATCAGTTGCAGAACTGCAGTCACAGTGGTTAGTTCAGGATATTACTTATTTGGGTCATACTCATACAAGGTTGACCATGGTGGGCTGGTTGCAGGTGTGAGAAACTGATGGTACGTAATAGAATCATTCCACTGATATTTTTCTATTTTAGTATTAACTAGAAGTGGCAAACCGGGCGTCTTAGACGCGTTAAAAAAACGGGTTCAGGCCAAAACGGATTTTAATGTGTTTTGAGATGGGCTGGGTTTGGTAAACCATATGGTCCGTATGCTATATATTTACTAAGATTAAAGTTTGTAAAGTAATAAGCTAACCTATTCTAAGAAAGCAATATATGTGTGGTTTTATGCAATATGGAATACAGTTCGGAGGACTTTTAACCCATTTGACATAGTTAAATCGTTTACATTATGACGCATTTGACCCGTTAGAGATAACATATGATCCAAATTAACCCATTGATCTGTAGACGAGCCGAAATTGCCACCTTTACTGCCCACGAATGTTGTTGCATACTTAGTGCGCGTCTCTTTTTGTTCTTTAGAATATTAGCCTTAAACAGAATTATTCCGACCTTTTTACTTCTATAGTATTTTGATAGAACGAGTATATACTCATGTGTCTCTACTCTCTACTCCTGATAAGAAACTGTCACTCACTTTGATGCCTACATTATTTATTGTGATATGCCTGTTCTTTACTATTGATTATTTGGTCAAATGTTGGCTTATTGATATGTAGAACAGTAATTTACATAGTTTTGTTTAAAACCACATTAAGTTACAACTTTGTGTTCTTTGTTCCATCTAACGTCTTTTGTGTTACCAATTAATCTTGGCAGTTTTCAACGACACACCACCTACCTACATATCCTTCTAAATGTTGAAGACATGTCTCTCCTTTCAGTGATAACATCTTTAGAGTCACCCGCCATTGGTATAAGAAGCATTTGGCAGCAATAGTGGTTTACATTTTTGAAAAGAAGGTATAACCATGCTGTACTTATTTTAATACGATTTGGTATTTCAAGGTAACTGTGAGACAGAACTGTTAGTCAGGTTTAGTGTCGTTTTGTGGAACATTTTACCTTTGGAGCTTGTTCTGTTAGCATGTTGCTATCATTGCTGCTGCATGATGCTTTGCTATGTTGATTAGTGAGTGTTAAACCTTTAAATAATTATCTGTAAGTGAGCCGTTTTGGGTTATGTTTTATTTTTTGCAAAAGCAAAAAGTTTTATGTAAATATTTAGACTTTATTAATAGCATCAAAGCTTCAACTTGAACCTATGAATTGCTGAACACTTGATGTCAAACATTCAAAGGTTCATGAAACAAGGCCAACTGTTCATGGAACGAAACAGAGACCACCTAAACAAGAGACACCTTAGCAAATACAAACCGTCATATTTCTTAAACCAGAACACTAATTACTAATACGAGAATAAACAGGTTTAAGGTTGAGTTCAACAGGTTTCAGGTAGTGTTTGCGCGAGTCTGCTTAACTGGTTTATTAAACAGATGATCGGTTAGACGAGTTGACCCACCCACCATTTTGGTAATTATGGTTCATGTATTCTTTTCCTTTGATAAATAATATTTCAAGCATGTCATGACGGTAACTATTACTTTTATGGTTCGAGGTACATGGCTCTCAAATGACCATGGAATCTTCCATTATGGGCTGCCACCTCCTTTGTTGGAAAATCTACGTGAAGCTCGTGCTTCGATGTTACAATCCAATATAAATGTAATCAGTTTTCTTTCATTAAGTTAGTTTCTATGTTCGTTTACTTTTAGTGCCTTATATGTTGATTATATTCTAGGAACAAGAAAAGTTGGAAATTGAGTTAGAAGTTCTTGAAGACCTTCATTCTACGTTTGATGCCATGATGCAAAACTTGGGTGAGACAGAACCGTTAGTCAGGTATGACTGTGGCTGTTGTATCTTAATGGGACTTCTCATATTGAGTGACAATTTTATGATGATTGTGCCTCATAAGTTTATAACTTATCTTTTATTCTCTTTCTAATGCGAGTAGAGAAAACTGTGATTGGGATGTTAAGTTAGCAATGGATTTTAAAGACTTGCAAAGACGGATCATTTCATCTATTGTAAATTCGTGTAACGCTGGTCAAAAATTGGTGGAACATCAGTTGCAGAACTGCAGTCACAGTGGTTAGTTCAGGATATTACTTATTTGGGTCATACTCATACAAGGTTGACCATGGTGGGCTGGTTGCAGGTGTGAGAAACTGATGGTACGTAATAGAATCATTCCACTGATATTTTTCTATTTTAGTATTAACTAGAAGTGGCAAACCGGGCGTCTTAGACGCGTTAAAAAAACGGGTTCAGGCCAAAACGGATTTTAATGTGTTTTGAGATGGGCTGGGTTTGGTAAACCATATGGTCCGTATGCTATATATGATTACTAAGATTAAAGTTTGTAAAGTAATAAGCTAACCTATTCTAAGAAAGCAATATATGTGTGGTTTTATGCAATATGGAATACATTTCGGAGGACTTTTAACCCATTTGACTATTTTTATAGTTAAATCGTTTACATTACGCGTTTGACCCGTTAGAGATAACATATGATCCAAGTTAACCCATTGATCTGTCGATGAGCCGAGATTGCCACCCCTACTGCCCACGAATGTTGTTGCATACTTAATGCACGTCTCTTTTCGTTCTGTTGAATATTAGGCTTAAACTGAGTTATTCCGACCTTTTTAATTCTATATTAGTATTTTGATAGAGCGAGTATACTGGTGTCTCTACTCTCTACTCCTGATAAGAAATTGTCACTAACTTTGATGCCTACATTATTTATTGTGATATGCCTGTTCTTTACTATTGATTATTTGGTCAGATGTTGGCTTATTGGTATGTAGAACAGTAATTTACATAGTTTTGTTTAAAAACCACATTAAGTTACAACTTTGTGTTCTTTGTTCCATCTAACGTCTTTTGTGTTACCAATTAATCTTGGCAGTTTTCAACGACACATCACCTACCTACATATCCTTCTAAATGTTGGAAGACATGTATCTCCTTTCAGTGATAACATCTTTAGAGTCACCCGCCATTGGTATAAGAAGCATTTGGCAGCAATAGCGGTTTACATTTTTGAAAAGAAGGTAACTGTGCTGTACTTAATACGATTTGGTATTTCAAGGTAACTGTGAGAGTGAGACAGAACTGTTATTCAGGTTTAGTGTCGTTTTATGGAACATTTTACCTTTGCAGCTTGTTCTGTTAGCATGTTGCTATTATTGTTGCTGTATGATGCTTTGCTATGTTGATTAGTGAGGGTTAAACCTTTAAATAATTATCTGCAAGTGAGCCGTTTTGGGTTATGTTTTATTTTCTGCAAAAGCAAAAAGTTTTATGTAAATATTTAGACTTTGTTAATAGCATCAAAGCTTGAACTCCAACTTAGGAATTGCTGAACACTTGATGTCAAACATTCAAAGGTTCATGAAACAAGGCCAACTGTTCATGGAACGAAACAGAGACCACTAAATACTAATATGAGAATAAACAGGTTTAAGGTTGAGTTTAAACAGGTTTCAGGTAGTGTTTGTGTGTCTGCTTAACTGGTTTATTAAACAGATGATCGGTTAGACGGGTTGACCCACCCACCATTTTGGTAAATATGGTTCATGTATTCTTTTCCTTCGATAAAGAGTAAATTGCATAAATCGTCCCTAAGGTTTGGTCAAATTGCAGATTTTGTCCTAAATAATTTGAAAGTGCAAAGATCGTCCCTTCTTGAAACCTTTTTGCAAATTTTGGTCCCTTAAGGAGGATCTATGCACTTTCAAAAGGGACGATCTATGCAAATTTTTGAAACCTTAAGGACCAAAATTTGCAAAAAGGTTTCAAAAAGGAACGATCTTTGCACTTTCAAAGTATTTAGGATGAAACCTGCAATTTGGCCAAACCTTAGGAACGATTAATGCAATTTACTCTTCGATAAATAATATATCAAGCATGTAATGACGGTAACTATTACTTGAGCGATGCTCAGTTCATGATTTTTTTACAAAAGACCCTTTCACATAGTTGAGGATGTGACAATGTATATTCATAGGAAGCTGAGAATTTAAAAGAAAATTAGAGAATTGATTAAAATGACTTTTATTGGTGATGCATCATTTTGTGAAACAATTATTTTTGCGAAAATTTTGTAAATGTAGCATCTCTCCTATTAACATATACACTTTGAAACTTAATTATCCATATCAACATATACTTATGATCAAATAAAAAGAAATCTTAAAATAAGAAGGATGAAAAATAATAATAACCACACATTAGAGATGTTTCGACTTGAATTAGATGCATCCATAATCTTTTAGATGCATAATAATATATTTTCTAGCAAAAAAGTATATGCTATATATATTTATATGCATTTCATCAAGTTAGACGAATGTTATGTATTTTTCGTCTTCTACGAGTCAAATTTGTTGTTAGTACTACTTTACATCGTTTTCACGTCAAAATCACTTTTGAAACTAATTGGGATGCATCTAAATGAATATAGAGATGCATCTAAATCAAGTCGATGCATCTCAAATGTATGGTTATAGTTATTTCTCATTCTCTCATTTTAAGCTCTTTTTTTTATCATTAGATCCGTACCTATCAACATAATAGCAGTCGGAGTTAGTGATCAAAGAATGACCACATTGTTAAAGGTTTGTAAAACAGTAAAAGTGAGAACATTAGGGTGCGTTTAGTTGAGGGAAAACACCCTTGTTTTCCACAAAATGTTTTGTGGAAAACAAGGAAAACAGAGATCGCGTTCAAATTATTGTTTTCCAATAAAATTCTCTACAAAACACAAAATTTCTGTTTCCAAGTTTAATACACAAAACTAGAAAACACTTTTTTTTTTTTTTTCACCTATTTTCCTTTAAAATACCCCACAATCTGTTTTCGATTATTTTTATATATTTTCGTCGGTTTTTATCCGTTTTTATCTGTTTTTCTCCGTTTTCTGGGTAAACACCGGTATATTTTCGAGATGTATTATTTAAATAAGTTTTCTTTTTTTCTATGTTTTTCAACTTTTTCTTTTATTTATTTCCACTCTTTCACATTCATAATTAACGTATTTCTATACATTTTTTTTCTGTAGATTACGGTTTCATTTGCTCATAAATAATATAGTTTTATAACAGTGTAATAAGCAATAAATAAACATATTATTTAAATTAACTCTTATTAGTATTTTATCATATATGTATACAATTTTTAAAAATAAGGGAAAACAGGAAAAAAAAAACAAGACGAAAACCATAAAAAAAAAGATTGCCCGAAAGATTGTAAAAAAAACTGAGCGAAAACTGTTAAAAAAAATATGACGAAAAACGTAAAAAAATAAACATACGAAAAAACCGTAAGAAAAAGACCGAAAAGTTTAAAAAAAATCGCGAAAAACGTAAAAAAAACGGACGAAAACCGTAAAAAAATATATCGAAAGTAAAAAATCGGGGGAAAAACGTAAAAAAAACAGAACCGAAACATAAAAAAAACTGATAATTAATGTAAAAAAATAGATGGAAAAAGTTAAAAAAAAAACAGACCCGAAAACCGTAAAAAAAACTGACGGAAAACCGGTTAAAAAAAATCTGATGAAAAAAGTAAAATCGGAACCGAAAAACGTTAAAAAAAAAAGAAACGTAAACGTAAAAAAAGAACAT
>LBNU01038180.1:85590-123975 GCA_014162995.1 Artemisia annua | reverse complement strand
TTTTTTTTTTTTTTTTTTTTTTTTTTTTTTTTTTTTTTTTTTTTTTTTTTTTTTTTTTTTTTTTTTTTTTTTTTTTTTTTTTTTTTTTTTTTAACATAAAATAAAACATACACAATATTAACTAAAATAAACTTCATTAATTAAAAAAAACACACATTAAACCTACTACATAAACATATAAATAAAAGCCTACTCCTCGTAGGTAGGATATTGTGCCCGGATTCGAGCTTGTTGTGCTTTCACGACCGCCGAGTTGACCGGATCTATCTTGCTTTTATTCATTTGTAGCACGCGCATCTCCTCGGCAATCTTTTGAGATTCATATAAAGTAACTTGAGCGAGTGACCCTCGTTCGAGAACATCCATCTTTGCCTTGTGGTCTAACTCGTATTGTTGTTGCAACATTTCTTGAAACATTCCCGGGTTTGAACAGGAACTAGCAGTCGAGTTTGACGAACGTTGACTCTTGGAAACCCGGTACATGCCGTCCGGCCGTGGCAAAACGTCAGTTCCAAAATGCTCGGGCTCCTTGTTCGTAGGCCGAAGACGATTACGCCTTGCCAAAGTCAAGTCGGGATTTTTCCACTTGTGCTTGTCTTTCAAAAACTCCCAAGCGCTCATGTGCCTAAAGTCATAACCTGTTGTTTTTTTCAACAATATGTGACAACGGGTCATAAAATCTCTATCATTCTCTCAACTCATAACGGCCGTTTCATCCACCACCGTATTCCACTTCTTGACATCTTTATTCATTGGAGTCCACTTTCCCGTCAACATGTTTTTGTTACGATAGTATAGTTGAGTCTCTTGGATTCCTTGTTGTATGCGTCGAGCACTTTGTACCAAAATGTATCCCTTTGTTGATCCGGCACCCGTTTTTGGATCATCCGAAACTTGAATGAAACACTCCGCCAAGAGATACTCCTCATCTTGGGTCCAAAAAGTGCGAGGTTGTCGGGACGGGACCACATATTCATCAACTTCTTTGTCTTTGTTGGTTTTCTTTGTCTTCGTCTTTGTTTTTGGCTTCTTCGCCATCGTCTTTGACCTCAATTTTTTTGAGGTCGGGGTTTCTTCGTCATCGTCATTGATGTCTTCGTCAACTAGATGGTAGGATGCATGGTCCGAATTTGGTTGGGAATGGGTGGCTTGGTTTGTTTGTTGAGTTTGAGTAAATTGATTATATTGTTGTTGTTGTTGTTGTTGTTGTTGTTGTTGTTTTTGTTGTAATTTCCATTAACTAAATAGTGTTAGTTTTTCGGGATTCATATATGGGTTTTGGAATATGGGAAAGTAACCCGATTGAGAAGACGAGCCCGGCATTTGGTTGGGATTCCTTTGGTTCGTCGGGTCGTTTAGCATGTTGTTAATCCATTTTGGTTGGGATTCATTTTGGATGGCAAAAAGATAATAGAAGTAGAGATAAGGAAGTGTGTGTGTGAAGAATGAAATAAGGAAGGGGTATTTATAAGGTTTTTTGGGGTTAAATTTTTTTGATTTATAAATGTTAAAAATGGGAAAAAGTTGAAGAAAACGGGTATATATCCGTTGGGACCAAAGTTCAAAAATTCAAAACCTCCAATATTCCAATTTTTATTCGAAAAAAAAAGTAAAAAAAAAAAAAAAAAATAGCCACCACGGCGCGAGCGACCGTGGCGCCACCCACGATACGGTGCGCTATCGTCTCCTCTCGGCTGGTTGGGAAAACGCTGCTCACAATGCGGCCACACCCCTCGCTCTAAAAGTTTGAGGATTTAGGGATTAAACATAATGTTTGAAACCCGTTTCGACCTGGGTGGTTCAACCGGTTGAACCGCTCCGGTTAAAAAATGGGTCAATTTAAACCGGGTCAACCCGACGGTTCAAATTAAACCGGATCAACCTGCCAGGTTTGAAGCGTCGTTGGTCAACCCGGTTTTCGATGTTTATTAATAGTTTCTTTTAAAAAATATGTTTTCAACATTTTCTTTTTTAGTTTCAACTTTTCACTTACTCATAATTACTCGTTTCAACATTTTTTTTGAATTACTTTCAGTTGCTCATAAATAATTTTTGTTTTATAAATAGTATAGATAAACATTTATTTATTTATTTATTTATTATTATTATTATTATTATTATTATTATTATTATTTTGAAACGGAGAGAAACGGCTAAAATGTCAACTCCAAAAGATTTGAAGCTAGCATGATTCGAACTCCATTTAGAGTCCAATAATCTATCTACCTGTCAGTCCAAAAGATCTCCAACTATTTCCAGTCATCTCTTTGATCTAATAGATTCAGTGCAACAACAATCATTTCACAATTAAACCACCAATCAACGATCTCCAATTTAACAGTAAGTTCAATTCTATTCTATTATTTCATCAATTCATTGCATCAATTATATAAATCACAATGATTCTATTAGCTTGACCCGATCCAAAACCAATTCCAACTATCCATCTAATTAAACCCTAGATCTAATCAAAATTAGGGTTACCATTAGGGTTAGGGTTAGGGTTAGGGTTTGATACTTAAGATACATCATGTCGTGTTTAGCTTTATCCCTACAACCAACAAACGGATCCGACATCCTACTCCAAACACGCGAATGGTTCCCGCCCGCCCGCGCCTTAGTCCTTATTGGTGCCACAAAGACATAAAAAATTAATTGTTTACGCCTTTACGGATCCTATAGTTAGCCCTGCAGTTGGCCCAATACCGCCCAAAACCCATGGAATCCGTGGCCCAACTTTTTTTTTTTTTTTTTTTTTAAAGGCTTATCTTGAAAAGTCGGCGCCATACAAATATTAAAAAAAGTTACCATTCCTATTATCTTACAACTGAAACAAACGCGTACAACTTAGAACATGGTAGAAAAAATTTCCGGGCGCAACGCGCCGGACGCCAACCTACTTGTTTTATATTATAGTGTAACTCATTTAACATGACAGAATATTAATATAACATAACAATATGTTCCTTTTTGTTACGTGAAAACTTTAGCCGAGACACCTTTAGTGACCTTGTAAATCCCGAACTTCACATACCATCACGAAGACTCATAAAGCCTGATATCACTAGACCTTAACGAATCCAAATTCTATAGCTAGGAACACAACAACAACAACAATATCGAATCTCGTTAGAGCGAGATAAAAAAGGTAAAATGTAAGATGTAGACAGTTGCACTTCTAACCCAGTAAAGTGATACTTTTGGTAAGAACTCTAACAAAATTACTCCCTCCGTCCGACAATAAGCGTTCATATTTCTATTTCGTGTTTCGTGAAATAAGTGTTCATTTTGTATGTTAACCCATCAAAGGAGACTTTAGTGGGTATATATGCAATTTTATTTGTGAAAAAACTGTAGTGATTCTTTAAATTTTGTGTATCTTCAATATGAACAATTTTTGTGAAACTGATAGAATATACGACAAATTAGGGGTGACAATTTGGGTCGTGTTCGGGTTGGCGGGTTCGAGCTGACGGGTTCAAATATCTCAACCCAAACCTGACCTGTTTAGTTACTCGTGTCGAGGAGTTCAACCTTAACCTGAACACGTTTATTAAACATGTTAGCAGTGTCAATTCGTTGATGATGTGAATGTTTATATAATGGGACATATTAAATATAATAAGGTAAAACTTAAAAACCATTTAACATAGAGACATAAAATAGTTAGGTCTTATTATAATGAAACTAAACACATAACTTCTAATATTTATTATTTTTAATCGTATTTTTAAACACGTTGACGGGTTAAAATTGGGTTAAGAATCTTAACCTGAACCTAACTTATTTATGGAACAGGTCAGCCGTGTTGACTTATTTTCAACCTGAACTTGTTTAGCCTCAAAACTAAAAGTGTTTGTTTAAGCTTATATGTGGCTTATGAGCTTATACGTGTTTCGGCTTATATGACATAAGCCACAATTTGTAGCTTATTTTGACATTTATGGGCTTGTCAAAATAAGCCACAAAATTGTGACTTATGTCATATAAGCCCATAAAGGCATAAATGTTAAAATAAGTCGTAAAATTGTGGCTTTGTGTTATATAAGCCGAAATCACATAAGCTCATAAGCCCACATATAAGCTTAAACAAACACGCCCTAATAAGGGTGATCACGGTCTAAAAACCGGACCGGACCGACCAAGACCGGACCGAACCGAAGACCGAGAACCGGAAAAACCATAGACCTAGACCGGACCGAATGTGGTCGGTCCGGTCTCGGTCCGGTCCGGTCGGTCCGGTCCAATTAGGCAAGATTTGGCAAGTTTTTTCGGGTTTTTGGTCGGTCCGGACCGGACCGACCGGACCGAGGACCGAATTAGCCAAAAAGCTTAGACCGAGGACCGGACCGAATATGGTCGGTCCGGTCCGGTCCGGTCGGTTTTGTCGGTCGGTCCGGTCCATCCGGTCCGTTTGCTCAGCCCTACGCCCTAACATGTTTATTTTCGTGTCGGTCTCGGGTCTTGTTACGTGCCCGATTTGCAGCTAGCATGATTCCAACTCCATTTAGGTCTCCATTTAGAGTCCAATAATCTATCTACCTGTCAGTCCAAAGGATCTCCAACTATTTCCAGTCATCTCCTCACCATCATCTCTTTGATCTTTACAGATTCACTGCAACAATCATTTCACAACGACGATCTCCAATTTAACAGTAAGTTCAATTCTACTTTAATTCCTATCACACAATGATTCTATTAGCTTGACCCGATCCAAAACCAGTTCCATCTATCCATCTAATTAAACCCTAGATCTAAACAAAATTAGGGTTACCATTAGGGTTAGGGTTAGGGTTAGGGTTTGATACTTAGAATACATCATGTCGTGTTTAGCTTTATCCCTACAACCAACAAACGGATCCGACATCCTACTCCAAACACGCGAATGGTTCCCGCCCGCCCGCGCCTTAGTCGCCCTCTCCGCTTTTCGCCAAACACGTCTCGCTTTTGCCGCGGGCAAAAACACCAACGCCGAAGACGGGGATACGTCTTTAGGCGATGATCCGTTAGCCGCGTCTAGCGGACAGGTGATTGTAGGCGTGGAGAGCCGGTATAGAGTTGTGTATAGGCTAGTGAATTCTATTTACGTGTTGGGGATCACGACTGTGGACGATGATTGCGTGAATAATGTGTTTGAGTGTATTAGTATTGTGAATCAAGCGGTTAGTGTTGTGGTGACTGCGTGTCGTGGGGTGGATGTGACGCCGGAGAAGCTTGGGAGGAAGTATGCGGAGATTTATATGGCGTTGGATATTGTGTTGAGGGGGGTGAGTAATATTAGGTTAGCGGCGATGCTTGCGTCTTTGCACGGGGATAGTATTGCGAAGATGGTGCATTCGGCTTATAGTACGGAGAGTAAGATACGTGGGGCGGATAGTTGGAGTAACGTTGAGGTGCATTCTGCTGAGCATGAGTCGAGTGAGGTAGCGTTTAGTAACACGAGTTTTGAGTTGCCGGTTGAGACGTTGGAAGCTGGTGATGAGGTGGCGGCTACTTTAGCTAGGAGTGAACAGGGGCCGGTTGTTGAACAGGAGGAGGTTAAGCAGGAGGATGAGCAGGTTGAGAAGGATCCGTTTGCTGCTAGTGATAACCTTGATAAACCGGTTGATCTTGTTGGTGGGTTTAAGAAGGATAAGGAGCAAGTGTCTGATATGGCGATTGTTTTGTCGGGTCTTGAGGTTACGACTTTACCACCGGCTGCAGCTACTGAGTCGACTCATATTGGTGTTGAAGGGTTTGAAGGGGATTACGGTGGTATTGAGTTTAGTAAAGACGGGTCGACGTTACCCGAAGATTTTGAGGGTATAAATCAAGCGTGGGGTGGTGGTTTGGATGCATCCGAGTTTGTTGACTCGAAGAAAGTAGTGAAACCAGGTCTCGGTGGGCTTGAATTATTAGAAACTAGTGATGCCCCGGTCGCAAAAACCGCAAGTGGTGCTGAACTTAATAACCTTGAAGATCTTGTTGTGAAAAAGCCTGAAATGAAAGGTCCTGAGATGCACATTTATGAAGTGATACACGCAGAATTCAGGGAATCAGAGCTTGCTCGAGCTGGTTTAATGGGCATTGTCTACTTGAAAACTTTACCTCCTAAATCATCCGGTGAGCCAGAAGCCGAAACCGAGTTTTCATTCAAGGTTGAAGGTACAAATGGTGTTAAGAGATTCGTTATGCATAGTTCTTCTGTAAGCAGCCTTGGTAACCAAATGTTTCATGTAAGAACTGCACCCTCAGATCAGCTGATACCCATCCTGAAATACAGTCTGCTACCTCGTGCAACACCACTACCTTTGAGAGTCCGATTGGTCAAACGTCATAGTGGCACTTTACTATCTGTAATGATCCAATATGTGTCAAACCCTGATTTACCCGCTCCTTTGACCGACGTCACATTCATTCTTAAACTTCCAGTTGACCCGAGACTTTTAAAGGTTTCACCTAAAGCGGTACTAAACAGGACTGAGCGAGAATTACAATGGCATGTTCAAGAAATTCCTTTGAAAGGAAACCCTGTTAGATTGAGAGCACGAATGCCTGTGGATACTAATGAAGAAGACGGCGGGGATGAACTCGAGGTTGTTGGTTATGTTAAGTTTTCTTATCAAGGAATAAAGTCATTGTCTGGTATCTCTCTGCAGCCTGCTTCCGAGGGCAAAACAGACTTTTTTGAGGTTCCGAATAGGTACGAAAGTGGAGTTTATACATGTAACTGATTGAACTTTTATGGTTTTTACGTCGTGTTGTTTCTATTTTTCTGTTTGCTTGAAGAGATATGTGGTTTGAAGTGTCACTAGTATTCTTTTTTACTGTAGCTTGTAACTCGGGATTATTGTTTGTTATTACAAAGATTTTGTTTTTCTGTGCAATCTGATATTTGATTTGTAATAGGCGAATAATATTGTTTCTATTTTTCCATTCTGGCAATATATACCCAGTGAAGATTAAACTTGCTGTTTAATTATTAATTTGAACCAGATGTAGAAAGTGGTTTGGAAAGTTGATGGAGACCTGGTTTTGTATTTAATTAAGATGGTTGCGGAACAGTTTATTTTCTTTCGCAGTTTTACATGTTTATATCAGCTGTTAGCATGGTTTGATTAGGCAAAGGACCTTTAGGAATTTTATAATCTCTTTGTCATTGTTGTATGTTAGTGGTTTATTGACAAAAATAATTTGATTTCAGTTTTGAGTTATTGCATGTCAAATAATGTCTTAAAAATGATGCATAGTTTCAACGATATGTGATATAGTAATCATCGGGAACTTCAGCTGTAAATTATGTACAAGAGGTAATATTATCTTAGTGGTAAGTGCAAGAAGACCAAAATTTTACTTTGGTTGCTTCATATGGGCTTGCTTGTTGAAGGCCATAAATCAGCTACACCTGGTGCTATTAGTTTCTTAGAATGATGCACAATTGGCCCAAAAGCCGAGAATTAGTGTCTCTCATTTGAAGACTATGCTTTGCGACTTTGCGCAAATCTTGTAGTTTAACTTGGCTAATTGTGATAGAGAGTGTTTGTTTGAAAGGAGAGAAACAGAGGCATGTATTTTTATTTTCTGCTAATAATAGTCTTCTTATTTCAACCTTATTTTATCTATTTATACTTACTACTATATGGGTTAATTCTTTGGTTATATGGGTTAATTCTTTGGTGATGTTAATTACTTAATTATGTTATGATTTGTGCTCACACTTGATGCTAAAGTTAAAGAAATAGAATTATCTCTGCATTTTGCTTCTGAGGGCAAAACGGACTTTTATGAGGTTCGGAATTGGGACGAAAGTGGAGTTTATACGTGTAACTGATTTATCTTTTGTGGTTTTTACGGTGTGCTGTTTCTGTTTTTTCTGTTTGCTTTAAGAATGGTTTGAAGTGTCTAGTATTCATTTTTACTGTAGCTTACTCAGGAATTATTGTTTGTTATTACCCTTTCTGTGCAATCTGATATTTGATTTGTAATAGGGGAAAATAATTGTTTCTAATATTCGTTATCGTGCATTATATACTATGTGAACAATAGTTTTGCTGTTTGTATAATTATTTCGACCCTGATGCGAAAGTGTTCCGGATGGAAAGTTGGAGACCTGAATTTGTTTTCAATTAAGATCGTTGCAGAACATTATCTTTTCATTTCCAATTGTACATGTTTTTATCCACTGTTAGGACGGGTTGATAATGCAAAGACCTTTTAGAATTGATGTCTTCTTGGGCATTGTTGTATACTGTGGAAGGTCATAGGACGGTTTGATAATGCAAAGACCTTTCAGAATTGATGTCTTCTTGGGCATTGTTGTATACTGTGAAAGGTCACAGATTTGATACAGTGGGACAGTGGATGCTGTTAGCTAGTTTCCTAGGATGAAGCTAGTGGGCGATATGTGGAAAATTTGTGTATTTCATTTGAAGACTATGGTCTGTGTGAACCTTGTAGATTAAATAGGTTTACTGTTGCCCCGCGCATTGTTGGGGGCTTTCATAATTTGCTTTTTAAATTGTGATAGCTATAAATAGTTTACTTAGAGAGCCCGGTACGGTGGGCTGTTAAACTCGCGCCGTACCACCAGGCAGCATCGATGGCGCGACAACCACACTGGAAGTGGGCTAGTCGGTCTTGGTGCCATGGCCACCAGCNATATGTGTACCTATGACATCACTTTTACTCCATGATACTACTTTGTACCATGGAGGGCTTTTTTAGTGTCATGGGCAAAAAGTGATGAGGTGGCACCACCCCATGACGCCACACTTAATATTTTATTGCCAAAAATACGTACTTTGGACGTTTTTGCCCCTCAAGTTATTAAAAAGTCAGGGGCAACATAAAAAGGTCAGAAAATAATACAAAGTACGTATTTTTGGCAATAAAATGCAAGTTTAGTACACCAATGAGGAAAAAAAAAGTTCGCTACTCAAAACAGCTTTTTTTACAAGTATGATGCTTTAATTTGGTATTACCCATTTCTTTAGTGTTATATTTTCATAAGTATCATAAAAGGTGAAAAATTAAGTAAAAGCCTAAAGCAATTGTGTATTTACGATCTATACAAGTTCAAGTAAGTTTTATTATTATTATTGTTATTATTATTCAATTAAGTTTCAATGAGGGAAAGAAAAAAAATGGTGTATTGTACAAATATTATTAAAGTGGGTTAAGCATACATTCAATTATACTAGAAAATAAAAGATAAATATAAAAATGTCAAACACAACTACTATAGTGTACGTGGAATTGTGAGAAAAGGCCAAAAGGACATATAATGCAAGGGCAATTTCATAAATTTACGTTAATACCAAAACTTGCGTTTTGAAAAAGCATGTGGCCTCCTGCTTATCTATTTTTGCGTTTTGGCACCTCAATAACGCAGTTAATTGATTTTTAGCTTTTCTTTGCCAAACAAAAAACAGCTTATTTGCGTTTTCAAAACGCAATAAGCAGATAATCACTTAGCAAGCGCAATCCCAAACACCTCTTTAATGCAAACAAAATTTATGAGGTCATGCCAATTTCTCCATAAAAGGGAGGGTCTTTACTCGATATATGTTTGTGTAGCTGTAGACTCAAACTTTATAGTTACTCAACCAAAAGTTCATAACTCATGGTAATTTAATATATATATATATATATATATATATAAATGGTCTCTTTGTTTTAGCTAATATTTAAGATGTGTATTGCGTACATCATTGTTTCGTATCCACTCATACCATGCTAATGCATTAGAAAAATGATATGCACACCACAACAAATTATATGAAGACCATAATATCTCACCGCAAAAAATGTTGTGAAGACCATAAGATCACATCAATAATGCATGGTATAACAATATATATATATATATATATATATATATATATATATATATATATATATATATATATATATATATATATATATATATATATATATATATATATATATATGCATAATTGTGATATGTACATGAGTTTTTGTAGTGGTCATATCACATCACTATTAATTAACCCTTAACTAAGTTTGTAAAAGATACTTTAGATGACAATCTTGACAATGCTAGTATTGCAACGCATTCAAACCTTTCATGTTATACAATTAAAAAAATAAAAATAAAATAAGTATCATACCATATACTGGTAAAGTATCATACCATATACAAAAAGAAGAAGATCGATGGAACTAAAAAACTGGTAAAGTATCATACCATATACTGGGGGGACATGACGACGTATATGGTCGGACGACCCAATAGCCGAAAGGCACAAGGGCCGAAAGGCCCAATGACCGAAAGGCCCAACGATCGATAGGACTACTGACTAAAAGGACCGTTGACCTACTGCCCCGTCTGACACCTAGTCTACGAGTAGCTTGTCCTGTTATCCCCTAGGTGTCAGACGCAGTGTCAGAGACAATGTCAGCAACAATGTCAGCGACAACGATAGGAGCATCGTCAGAGATATCGACTGGACAACGACCAAGTATGGCAAGTGGGTAGTATAAATACCCACACAGTTGTTGAAATTTTCACAGGGTTCTAAATGATATTTCCAAGATCGATATATGCACAAGATTGACAAAGAAATGATTCATTTATAACAACATAATTCTGAATTACATTGTATTTGAGACACTAAAAACATTACATGTACATACATATACATAGTTTACCAATCGGTGTAATGAACCGATATGACTATTCAAAGGGACATGTTCCGATCGACATACCCTTTCAGTATTTACAGAAATAACTAACTAACTATATTAACTAACTTAACCGCTATTCGGTTATAAACTATCTAATTAACATGTTCAGCCCTTTGGCTTTCAAGACTTATGATTTCTTGATTAATTCGATTCCAACATTCACTCCCTAATCAAGACATCATAATCTTTACTCTGTTTCTTGTCCATCTTTGATTGCAGCCTCGCTCCTTCTTCTTTGTCATTCTCGTTTTACATTCTGATCGCCTTGTTACTTGTCCGGTCTTTCATGTTCAGTTGCCTTTCTTTGTTCCATGGATAATCTTCTTGATCACCGTCCTTGTACATATCTTTTTCAAGTTCTTTCTCTATTTCAACACTTATCTTTGCAAAAGCCTGTGGTCTTTCTATCCCTGCAGTTCCACTGCTATTCTCTGTCACTTCTCCTGGCCTTTCCTGCCTTGATCTGTGTGTTCCCTCATAGTAACTNTTTGTTCCATGGATAATCTTCTTGATCACCGTCCTTGTACATATCTTTTTCAAGTTCTTTCTCTATTTCAACACTTATCTTTGCAAAAGCCTGTGGTCTTTCTATCCCTGCAGTTCCACTGCTATTCTCTGTCACTTCTCCTGGCCTTTCCTGCCTTGATCTGTGTGTTCCCTCATAGTAACTTTTCACCATTCCTATGTACTCCTTTTCTTGTCGTGTCTTATTCCCGCCATATATGCGTAAGACATCTTTCTGGAACGTATCATCTTGCAATTAACATGAACTTCTTTCTGTTCTTCATTCTTCTTGCGTTTTCTGCCCGAAAATGGGGTCTTCTCCATGATCCTTCTTCATGCTCTGTTTTTCGGGTTTTCTTGTTCTTCATAGGCGATAACTTCCTTGGACTGCAATTGATCTATCCACGTTAACCATGCTCTGATACCATGTTGAGGTCCTACGAAACTTGGATCAATCACGGATGAACATCATATTGGAAGAGTATGCACACGAATTGTGCAGTGACTCGGTTTGAAAACAGAGGGTGGGAGTTTTATGAAATTTTCACAGGTTTCTAAATGATATTTCCAGGATCGATATATGCACAAGATTGACAAAAAAATGATTCATTTATAATAACATAATTCTGAATTACATTGTATTTGAGACACTAAAAACATTACATGTACATACATATATATAGTTTACCAATCGGTGTAATGAACCGATATGACTATTCAAAGGGACATGTTCCAATCGACACACCCTTTCAGTATTTACAGAAATAACTAACTAACTATATTAACTAACTTAACCGCTATTCGGTTATAAACTATCTAATTAACATGTTCAGCCCTTTGGCTTTCAAGACTTATGATTTCTTTATTAATTCGATTCCAACAACAGTAATTAATATCAAGGGAGCATTTACTGCACACACACTTACATTTATTACTTATACCTTTGGGTAAAACTCATACTTACTCTCACGCCGGAGTTTGGTCCTGGGGTCACACCCGGGGCGAGGCTAATGCGTTTATTGCATCCATATAGGTATCCGAAGGGCTAATCACAACAAGACCGGAGGATATTTGGATCATCTTATCACCTCACAGAGAATTGCTTCAATAGAGGGATTACGTATTGTAGGTCACAGATCATCAGACACACCAGGTGTTGTGAGTTTCTTAGAATGATGTTCGGTGGCACAAATTCCGAAAGTTTGTGTATCAAGGGTATGATATGCGACTTTGCGTGAATCTTGTAGACAAGTTTAGCTACATTATATTAATTTTAAAAAAAAACAGAGAAAAACTAAACATATGCATATATTTTTTGATTTCTGCTGTTATTAGTTTTCTTATTTGGAGGAATTCTTGGTTATGTAACGTATTTCATCATGAGTTATGCTCATATTTGAGGCTAAACATCAAAGACATAATATTCGAAGATGTATAATTTTTAATAATTTTCTTTTCTATCTTGTGCCACAATGATACTTGTTATTTATACTATATTATAATGCATTTGGGACTATTGTATAATTAGAATGGCTTAAAATTCAGATTTTTTCTTGCTTATTATGGAAAGATTTCAAAATTAATTTGTTAGGAGGCAAGTTTGTCAGGAAGCTGTTGGTTATTTAAACTAAATTTATTTGGCTTAACCATGTCTAATATCTCTATTTATAAAGCATGAAGACGACTAAATGTGTAACCAAATAACGCAAAATATAATCACACGGTACCCGCCGCCGCATTGTGCGGGTACCGAATTATTTCTTAAAATATGTTTGTTTCTAAATAAAGCATAAGTAAAGTTGGTAATTAAATAAGATAGTACTAATGTAGAGTAACATTTAGATATGGTAATTTAGACTCCTATTATTTGTGCTTAAAAACACATGATAACACAAACAATGACGGAATTTGAACATTTATTTTGGAAGGGCCGAATTTATTTTAGAAGGACCGAATCGAAGATTTGTGTGTATTATTAACGAAATTACCTTTAAAACCTATAATATTTACACTAGTCGCCGCAAGTTTTGAAGTACCCTCCCTAAAATGTTCCGCCATTAACACAAATTAGAAAAATCCTGATGAGATGGATAGCCCTAAAATCAACCTACAATTTTGCTTAAGCAATACACGAATCAACGTGTGGCATGATACTTTCCTCCATCTTAAATTGGACCAATCGTTTTGATACGTGGACCAATCATATGGTCAGGCATATCGTTAATCACATTTAGTAAGTACCGAGTCAATCATTTTTCTTTTTCTTGTTTTTTATACTATTAAAAGTGATCATGATATTTGTGTCAATGATCTTCACTTTTGGTATGATATGATACTATAGGCAGTTGAGGTGAGATCTATGCAAAACAAGTATCACTTAAAAAACAAATAAGTCAATCTCAACCATACATCCACCTTTCATCTAATGGCTAAGATCAAATCAAAAAATAACAAAGGGAGGGCAAAATTGGCATTTTAGCTTTATTAATATAAAAACCCACTTTCCACATTTTTTTAAAAAACAACGTATCTTGCAAACGGTAAATCTTCAAGCTACGAAAAATACACTATCGCGACGAGAAAAAAAGTATCTTTCTATAGATATGCATTGTTATATACTTTCGACGAATTTTTTTTTTCAAAATTCCGTCCAGAAAAATCCCACGGGATTCGTAAAAAATCCCATGGGATTCGTAAAAAGGCGATTTTTTTTCAAAATTTCCGTCCAGAAAAATCCCAAGGGATTCGTAAAAATCCCATGGGATTCGTAAAAAGACGATTTTTTTCTTTTCAAAATTTCCGTCCAGAAAAATCCCACGGGATTCGTAAAGAAATCCCATGGGATTCGTAAAAAGACGATTTTTTTTCTTTTCAAAATTTCCGTCCAGAAAAATCCCACGGGATTCGTAAAAAGATGATTTTTTTTTTTTCAAAATTTTCGTCCAGAAAAATCCCATGGGATTCGTAAAAAGACGATTTTTTTTCCAAAATTTCCGTCCATAAAAATCCCACGGGATTCGTAAAGAAATCCCACGGGATTCATAAAAAGACGATAAATCACAAAAGATTTAGTATGAATCCCATAGGATTCTTTGTTGCATCCCATGGGATTCATTGTGAATCCCATGGGATTCTGTACGAACATAACTACAAAAGTTATGAGAAAAGTTGATTAAAGACCACTACCTTTTTTTCTTTTCTTTTTTAAACAAGACTACAAAAGTGCAAACATAACTACAAAAGTTACATAGCCTTATTTCATTGCAATAGATTAACTGACAGAAGCAATACCAACAACCCACGTGACTCTCACAAGGAACCCTCCTTTTTATGCAAAAGACTATTTACCATTTCTCCATCTGATTTTTTGTTTTTCTCTTTCATTTAGATCCTAACATAGATCCTAAAATCTTTACTTTCTTCTTTTTCAAAATCAACTGTCTCACAATATTCGTTGGCCACAAGGCCTTTTGGTATACATCGCTTCTAAACAACATCAAAAACAATGTCTTCTTCAGGTGAACCGGCCATGGAGA
Source organism: Artemisia annua (assembly GCA_014162995.1). Lineage (NCBI taxonomy): Eukaryota > Viridiplantae > Streptophyta > Magnoliopsida > Asterales > Asteraceae > Artemisia > Artemisia annua. The sequence continues at coordinate 109,249 of LBNU01038180.1, read as the reverse complement.
ATAAAACCAATTCTTGTTTGAGTCGTTGTTGTTGACGTACATTCTGTCGCCCGAACTCGTTGTTCTTTATAAGTACAAAAGAAACATGATGAACAGATAGATAAATAAGCAATTTTGTTTTATGGGGAATGAAATGATGTTTATGATTGGTTTATGAGGAAGGAGTTAAGAGTGGCGGCGATGATGGTGGGTGTTGATGGTGACGGTGGTGGAGGGTTTGTAATTAATTGATAGATCAATAATGAAATTTTGAATTAGGGATTGGGATTTTTGGAACCGGTGGTTTTGGGATCTAAAAGAGAGATGAGAGAGACGAGTGAGTGTGTACAGTGTGTGTGTTTAGGGGTTAGGTAGAAAGTATTGAATGACTAAAATGCCCTCAGTATATTTGTTCATTTTAATCTAAAACCGTTGGATGAAAGAATGATGAATTGTTGAGATCTTATTATTTGTTCTTTAGATAAATGTTGTTTCGTATTGAACTTTTCTCATAGGCAGTTAATCTTGCATCAATCTTATGTTACTAACGTTCACTTTGTCATGAATGCATGGAACCTAAGCCTTTAACCCCTCACTTATGTTATGAATTAAGTAGAAGTATCAATTGCATGATTTGTTTAGGTAAATACTAGTGTCGCATCTTTAGTAGTTTTTATCCTTGCCTCATTTATAAATAATAAATAGTCCATGAGGATTTGAACTTTTAATACATTAAGCTATCCAATTATGGTTATGAATCTCATGGTGGTTTTGAGATATTGGGAGAAACTAATAAATGGTAAACTCACTTACCATTTGGGTGCAACGAGTTGGTGCTTTGTGGTGAAACGTTAAAGATCATGAAGCCATCGATAAGCGATAAGAAAACTAATCCAACAATTTTTGGGAACATTTCTTAATCTTAAACCCACAATTTGTATTGAGCTAGCAAATTATGATATGTGTAGTTCTTTAGGTAATGTTGTTGTATCTTAGACATATTAGTGTAAAACTCAATAAGAATTTCAATCGTGCCCTGAGGCTTGACGTATGCAGTTGCTTATTACCTTATGAGTGTAAAAGTGTGAACATGAATTGGTTCAATTTGTAAATGTTACATGATTTCATCTCATAACTCATAGTGTTTAATTTGTATTTTCATGTTATTTATTTTGTTTAGGGTTTTAATTTTTGTTATTCAATTTAGTTTACCAAATGCTATCAAGATCTAAAAATTTATTTGTTTATATATTATAAACAAATCTGTTAATTGATTGTAAAATTAAGGTAACAATCTGTGCTGTCAATTTAGTCTCTAATTTAGTTTTTATTTTCAACACAATATTTATTATAGTTCTAGTTTTTATTTAATCAAGTTAAGTTAATTAAGGAAATACAAAAGTTACCTTCAACTTTTATCTTTTCAACCAGACACATGCAAAGCAAGCGTGAAATGTAATGTAAAAGCACAAGAGTCGGGCCAATTGTACAAAAGATAAAACCGGATATACACACAAATTTTAGGGTAAATTGCAAATTTCGTCACTAATGTTTTCGAAAGTTACACTATACGCACCCAAAAAAAAAATTGCAAATTTGCCACCGAAGCTGATGTAGCACTCATTTTATACCCACGAGCTAACGAGCGTTAGTTCTCCCGTCAGTCAAGGTCAAACACATATGAAATGACTAATATATCCTCGTGTTCTTTCCCAATTTGATTTTCTTTTGAATTTGCAATTGTTTTTATTCAACAACCAAGAACATCAAACACAAACCCAGATTTTATGAATTTTAACATCTAAAAACATGATTTAAAACAATAACAAACTCTCGATCATTAAACTCTCTATAAATAAACTCTCTTCAATTTGTAACAAAATGATAATGATACAAGACTAATATAACCAAAACAAGTAAAAAAAGTAAACTCTCTTCAAAGCTAATAAACACTTTGAAATATGCTATAGTAAAAAAATAAAAATAAACAAATAAGATCCATGAATTCTCGTTGAAGATCAGATGGCTTTTGTGACTCTTATCTTTTTATTAGTTGAGCCCAGGAAAGATTTGATCTTGTTTTTATTAAACTTTGTAAAATTGATCATAGTATTTAGTGAAAAACTAACATGTGTGAACTTTAGGGAATGATTTAATAATAAAATGATAATGGATGTGCATATCAGGGAGCAAGTGTAGAGGGAACAAAAAGGCTAACTTTTGATGAAATTCAAAGCAAGACAATTTGGAAGTAAAAGGAACCGGAACTGCTAACCAATGCCCAACCATTAAAGGTGGAGTTGACGAGTTTGTGGTCAAGCCAGGAAAATACAATGCAAAGAAATTCTGCTTCGAACCAACATCTTTCACAGTCAAAACTGAGGGTGTAAGCAAGAAATCAACACCCTACTTCCAAAAGACCAAACTTATGACCCGTTTGACCTACACACTTGACGAAATCGAGGCTCCCTTGGAAGAATTCCCGGACGGAACCCTCAAATTTGAGGAAAAAGATGGAATTGACTACTCATCTGTAGTTGTTCAGCTTCTAGGAGGCGAGCGTGTACCATTCTTGTTCACAGTTAAAGAACTTGTGGCATCTGGTAAACCCGGGAGCTTTTGTGGAGACTTTCTAGTACCATCTCACAGAGGGTCATCGTTTCTTGACCCAAAGGGCAGAGGTGGATCCACAGGGTATGATAATGTCGTTGCTTTGCCAGCTGGTGGTAGAGGAGACGAAGAGGAGCTATCTAAAGAGAATGTAAAGAACGTTGCAGCGTCAACAAGGAAGATTACTATGAGTGTTAGTTCAAGAAAATCTGTTACCGAAGAGTTGATTGGTGTGTTTGAGGGTATTCAGCCTTCTGATATTGATCTCGGTGCTAAGGTTCCTAAGGATGTGAAAATCCATGGTGTATGGTATGCTCAGTTGGAGTAATAGATGTTCGGGTTTTAGTACCAGAGAATTCGTGTTTGTTACAACTGATAACCGAGATGTATGAAATTTTTTTGCTTGTATATTATCAAGAATACTTATAAGAACGTTATGATATATTTTGTCGTTTAAGAGTGCTTAACTGGTCCCATTACCTATTTCAGTCCCCAACCAGTTTTGGCCTTCAAAGATGAGAGCCAATATTAGCAAGTGTCACAGTCTCAACTTTCAAGTTTATTCCGAGAAGTTTAATGATCGAGATTCGAGAGCTTGTTATTGTTTTAAATTATGTTTTTGGGTGTTAAAATTCATAAAAATCTGGGTTTGTGTTTGATGTTCTTGGTGTTTGAATAAAATAATTGCAAGTTCAAAATAAATTCAAATTGGGGAAGAAAACGAGGGTATATTAGTAATTCCATATGTGTTTGACCTTGAGTAACGGGAGAACTAACGCTCGTTAGCTCTTAGTGGCATGAAATGAGTGCCACTTCAGCTTCGGTGGCAAATTTGCAACCTTTTTTCGGTGCGTACAATGCAATTTTCAAAAACATTAGTGACGAAATTTGCAATTACTCTAAATTTTACGTAGTTTTGAGTTCAAACAAACAAATATTCAGAGTCAAACAAAGCATAAAAAATGCTTTAAATCATCACGTAAGTGATGCTTGGTATAAATACCTTGACGCTTTAAATCATGACGTTAGAAATTGAGATCGTCAACATGGCTTTGCCTTCGATACGAAAATGAACAGACAAAGGTTAGAAGACTAATGAATGATGAGCACCCTTCTAGGGCGAATACATATAGGCTCCGAATTAGAGTTTCGTATTCGTATTTTCATAGTTATCTACGTAAAGTAATTTAAATAAATAAATTAAAAAAATCGAATAAGATAACTACCGTTTTTAAAACCTTATACAATATGCATCTTATATTTGGAAGACGGTTCTGATAGGGAGAATTTGTTTATTTTTACATTTTACACCAAAGTTTTAAAAATCACACCATCTTTTTTAAAGTTTTTTTTTTTTTTTTTTTTTTTTTTTTTTTNGACCATAGTCATTTTATCTTTTGTTGGTTCTGTTTTATATTTATATTTATATTTATATAGAACACAACAGTTTTCATTCTAAAGTTTAATAATGAAACACTACTGAAGATATTTGACACTATATATTAAAAAAATGGTAACACATACCGAAAGTAATCCTCTTCGATTAGAAACAGAACATAGGAAAAAACAGATAGTACAATTTAAGATGAAGGGAAAAAGAATTGTTAGACAGGAGTAAATCAACGATTCCTCGAAATTGAATCATAACCTTCTCTAAGAAATGTTAATATCCTTTGTTGTCGGAGACTAGCTTGGGTTTATCACTTGTGTAGAAAAAAGGTTTGAGGGAATAAAGATTTGCGTTTTTAAGGAGTCTATGAGCCGAAGAAGATATAATATGAGCACCCTTAACACCTCCATTAATATCTAGCGGAAACTTGCACTCATCCAACGGCGATTTCTCTAAGAATGCTTTGCACTCTTTGAGCTCCCATTTAGTATGCTTCAAATACTTTGTTGGTGAAGGAGACAGTTTCGCTAGAAAGTAGCCCTTGTCGTCAGCCGGGCAGCTTGAGACAGAAAATGGTGCTAATTGGAGCCCAATGTGGTTTCTTGCTACACAAGTTATTCTAGCTGTGGCTCCTGCATGCATTTATCATAGTAAGTTAACGCATAAATCATAATCTGAAGTAAGTGTTTTACTGCGAGAAAGATTAATTATTGAATCGTATAATATAGCTAGAGTTTCTGAAATACCTTTGAGTGGGAAGACTTTAGAGCCGGATTTACAATATATAAGACCTTGAATCTCGATAGGTTTAGGGACTTCCTTTTCCTTTATCTTGTAAGGGAGTTCGGGCTTAGCCGGTTTTGTCGGAGTTAAGCCATAACCACCATCAGCAGAGGCAGTAACATCCGACACTGCCAATGACAATAAAAGGAAGATGGCGGAGAATGTAATGGTAGTGGCCTTCATGGTATTGATTGTTGTATATATGGCTTAAATTTGGATGGGTTTATTTTTTGTGCTATTTCTAATGACATTTTATAGTCAGCAAATGTGGAGTTTTGAATACATTTCTTCAATTTTATATTTGTAAAAATATGGTGTCTCATAATGGTGGATAATTACATGGGTGCACGATGCCTTGAATTTTAGTCTGTTATTGACTGTGCTTTGTTTAAGTTAATATTTTATTAGTTTTTGTACGAAAATATTTCTTTCAGTATTATAGAAAAAGATCCATAGGAGCTTAGCATAATTATCTCATATGCATTTGTTAAACTTAAAATACTTAAAATTTGAGTAATGTTTATTGTTTATAATACCTTTTAAACGTAAATGCTTAAATGACAAGTTTTACTATTTCACTTTTTATTTCAAAACAAGTTTAAATCACACGTTTACTCTATCAATATTATCAAATCTTTACTACTTTTAAAATGTCAACCTTTTAAATAATAAGTTGTTTATAGTCAATCTCTACATTTTTATCATTTTTTTTTTTTTTTTTTTGAAAAAATACACAGCTTTTCTATCAATACTAATTTACATGGTTGCTCTTATAAAGAGAGAATGATATTTCTTAAAACATAAAAGCTTAAAACATAATAATGTTAGTGTACTATTATACCATTAGATAATAATGATAACTTCATTTACTGCTAAGTTAACATTTTAAATATTGTTTAATATTTAAACTTTTATAATTTTTTATTTCTAACACATGAACTTTTATCTAGTAATGACTACGAATTAAACCCGTAAGTTTTGCATCAAGAGTCAAACAAGAAACACGATTTCGTAAATATAATTATTTGCCGCAATAAACCGTCGTTTAATGCGAGTATACATCTGGTATAACAAAAGTCAGCTAAATTTTATCAACAGACATACATCTTAAATCAATATTTTACAATCGAGATATTAGTTATATGTTTTGAACATTGAAAGAGATGTAGTTTATAGCGACCACTAAACTATAGGATCGAAACATCTTTGCTAATCTTTTATATAATAAAGGAATTACATCATTTCGGAGTTTTTTTTGACAAAACAATCTTATGGGGAAAAAAAATTGGACCAATAGGAGAGCTCGATTTTGACACATAGGCGAAATCAAGCAATATGATTGGCCAATAAAAAGTCAAAATTGAATTGATTTTGGTCAAACTTTAATAAATTTGGTGGATAATTTAGTTGAGAAAAAAACACATAAAAATATAAGTGTCAAATTTATGAAAATAAAAACTTAAAAAAAGATGGGTAATTAATTAAACTTTAGTGGTTGAATTTTAAATATATTATATAGAGTTAAGTGTAAATTATAAGTCTCCATTATTTTTTAAATAACTTTAGATAATAAACAAATAACCCCCTATGCTTTATACCCATATAGTTTATAAAATAGACTTTGTTTACAATTACATGAGTATTATTATTAGTTTGAGACTTTCATCTATTAAAATTACAAAATTTTGTTTCATCTACTAATTTTACTTAAACAACGACTCATGTAATTATTATTTAAAATTTAAATTATAAGTCTCCATGTTTTTTAATAACTTTAGATAATAAACAAATAACCCCCTATACTTTATACCCATAAAGTTTATAAAATAGACTTTATTTACAATTACATGAGTATTATTATTAGTTTGAGACTTTCATCCGTTAAAATTACAAAATTTTGTTTCATCTACTATTTTTTTATTATGTACGTTAAATAAGGACTCATGTTATCTTATTTAAAATATAATTTATGCGTACACGAGTTTGAATATTAAATACGGATAAATTATTATTAACGGTAATATAAATATCAAATGGTAAGCATGAGTTACTGTGATATGAAAATAAATATACTCGATTGTACTTAAACAACGACTCATGTAATTATTATTTAAATACGTATACCCTGAAAAAAAATCTATAAGAAACTTTATACTTTATACCCCTAGAGTTTATAATATGAACTTTGTTTACAATTACATGAGTTTTACTATTAGTTTGAGACTTTTATCTATTAAAATTACAAAGTTTGTTTCAACTACTAATTTTTTTTTTACTATGATGTTAAATAAGGACTCATGTTATCCTATTTAAAAATAATTTATGCGTACACGGGTTTAAATATTAAACACGGATAAATTATTATTAACGGTAATATAAATATCAAATAGTAAGCATGAGTTATTGTGATATGAAAATAAATATACTCGATTGTACTTAATAATGACTCATGTAATTATTATTTAAAATTTATATATAGATTCCCTGAAAAACATTTGTAAAAAACTTTATGGAGTATATTTTAACTTCATTAACACTCATTATATGCTACTAAACTCGCACATTTTATATAACATTATGTCAATAGTTAAACTTAAACAACAACATCAACCCAACATCTATGTCAGATAGACAAATTAGTTAAATCTTTCATCTAATAAAACTTTATATACAATATTAATACATAATGAAAAACTCATGCATATTTATTAGTTGTACTTATATTCCAATTTTCACGGGTAAATTCTTATATGTTCATATAGTAAACTAAAATATTAAAATAGAATTGATTTATGTGTAAAACCCGTGCGTGCACAGGACTTATAACTAGTATTGAAAAATGAAGATTACGGTAATGACTTTGAAATTGAAAGTCTAAATCCACCTTTAAATATTAGTCTTGGGCCTTGTTTTTTCTTGGGCCTAAGGGGCCTAATTTGGATTGTCAGTTATATGACTAAAACCCTTTCAATATTCATATAACAAAAAGTAGTAAGATTTGACGCCATTCTTAAACTGTATCTCAGTATTGATGTTCAAAGATGTGCTTATGTCTTTGCTGTTCAAACAAATTTCTATAAAACCATAATACTTGTCTCAAAGCTACCTACATTGATAAGCGGTACTTATTTCCTTTATGCAAGACTTAGGATTTCAAAACCTATTTCCTTAAAGTTACCCATAATAGTAATTCAAAATGCCCAATTAGGCAATGCACGTTAGTTCAGGATCTTGATTTCCTCTCATACAATCATGCAATACTAGGAATTCTCCTATAGATCATTCCATATCAACAATTTATGTCATGCTTTGTACTCTTTAGTTAAAAAATCTATATTAACTTCTTGTGCTCTCGCTTCCGTTGCTCAACTCTGAGTTAAACTCCTCTGATTAAGTTCGGTTAAGGACTTTCAGGTTGAGCACATTAATATGATCAGTGTTTAATAGATGCTAACCCTGTTAGTTGTTTCTCTCGTAAAGCATCTTCTAGCTTTACCTGAACATTCCAAAACAATACGAGATTTTCTCATGATCTACAAACTCATTCTCTTTTGAGTGTGACTTACAGATCTAAAAATGCTACCTGGGAGCATATGAGTCTTACTCAATCTCTAGATTTCTGGAAATACCATCACTCAAGTATTTCACTTTTATAAAAAAAAATCTTCTTAATCAAATACTCAAGATATTTTATTGCATTGCCAGTGGGGTATACACCTTGACTTCATCAAGACTGGCGGCAAGCAAAATTAAGATATCTAAAGCATTATAGTTCTGGTAGAAATGCTTTCATTGATCTAATTATCCTAGATAGATTTCAAACCAAAGTGTCTTGTTGCTTTGAACCTCCATCTCAGATGGATTGCATCAAAGTTCATCATGAGCTTAGAAGCTCATTACAACATTTATTTCACTTCACCGGTTCCTTACAAAGAACCCATAAAGTATGATCATCCACTGATCAAACTAGAAATATTGTTGTCACAGTTTACAAATACTCATTTAGGATTATTCTAATTTTTTTTTGGAAAAACTTTTATTCAAAGATTTAAAGGTGCTAGATATGATAAATTTCAGATTAGTTGTTTAAAACTAAAAAAATTAAATAAAATTTAAAATAAGCCATGTAATGGGCAATACCAGTTTTTAAAGTAAAGATGAAAATTTAAAACTTTAAAATCCTAAATCGCAAATAGATGCACGAGTTTAGCCATTCATCTTCTGTAAACTCCTCCAGCACTCTTTATTAGCTGAAGCAACAACTTATATCCAGTGCTCCTCTTCACTTCCCATTTATTATATATTTCAACAAATTAAATCTTTGTTACATAAGTAACGAAGTGAGAGACAACAATAATAGCTATGCACTAATCTGAGGTCTTATTAGTATTCTCATTTTCCTTTTTAGCTGGACTATTTGGACAAGTCCTCGACCAGTGACCTGGCTCACCACACTTGTTGCAAGCAAATCCATGTTTGGATTTCTTTCCTTTGAATATTGGCTTGGAAGTCTTATTCTTCTTCCTATTGACTTCTTTTCCTCTCCACTTGCCATTGTTCTTGTCATACATCCTTTTAGTAACCACCAACACATCTTTCGAATTCTGCTTCATGCCTTTTTCAGCAGTTTTGAGCATGTTGTGGTGCTCGGCTACAATTCCGTCTTCAACATTATTCATGTTGTAGTTGAGTATAAACTGCTTGTACTCCTTGTTCAGAGAATTCAAGATGAAATCAATAGCAAGCTCAGGTGCAGTAGCATGACCTAGCATATCAAGTCGACTGATGTGCCAATCATCTTGATTACATGTGTACTCACTGGTGATCCTTCAACCATCTTGCAGTTACTCAAATTGAAAATCAAACCTTTCGGAATGAGTCTGTGTCTGAAAAGTAGTCCACAGTTGGTTGATCCAATCAAATGCTCCAACGTCCATGTAGTTGACTTGGAGCTCAATGCTATATTGGCCAGCATTAGATATCCTACATCTAGCAAGTCATTGACTTGCTTAGTATAAGGATTCATGTCGGGGTGCCACAGGTGTTGGGCCAACGAGGTTCTACATACAAGATATACTACTTTCGTTCATGCCAGAGTATAATATGAAGATTCCTCTCCCAGTCACGAAAGTTAGGCCTAGTAAGTTTGTCCTTTTCAAGAACAAAGCGAAGTAATATAGAGTTATTGTTGATGTTGTTATTGTTTGCCATCTAAAGTTTTAATAAAGACAATCAATGATTCAATCTTTTATCATAATGGCTACTAAACCTACCTTGTGATACTTTTAGGTAGTTGTTTTGCTCCAATTGCCTCCCTGAGACAACTCCTAAGCTTGAGACTTCGACAACAATCAGCCATATTTAGTCTCTTCGTGCAGCCTTGGGTCTGGTTTCAAGGAATACCATTAGACTATACCATGAATGTCAGTGGCTGTGCGAATTCATTGGCTTCTGCTTTGGCATGTGACCAATGAATCCTAAACATCCACGCCATCCCGCTTCAACCATGTACCCATAGACACAAGACTTTGTCCTTACCAGCCTCTAGGGTCTGAGCTAAGAGAGTGAAACAATCTTGGATGGGGCACCAGTCTAAGATTACATATAGGCAAGACCTTAAACTCACCAATTTACCAGTTTTATCTTTTTTATATCTAATATTAAAACGGTTTTCTTCTAAAAGTCGTTTTACATGTGAACTATGCACGAATTCATACCACGATTTGTTAAGTTTAGATAGGTTGACTAAATTCATAGAATTATTGTCTTTTATTATGCAATCTCCTTGTTCAGAGACTCGGCGTTGAAGTACACCCTTTTCTTTTACTTAAGCAGAGATGCCTCATTTTATTATGTTTCTAAATAATACCTGTTTGTCATGTTTTTTAAACATATCATGCATATCAAACAACAATAAAACACATATTTGACACATCTGAGCCATTATCTATGTTGTTCCCGAAAGCTACTTCGAATATCAACTTTGGGTCTTTCCTAAGGGTTAACATGACACAAGGCAAGAAGGTGTCTTTGGACTCCTTGTCTTCTCAACATTACCTATGATATGCTCCTGGTGGTTCTCCGCACTCTGTGCTCCCACTGGATCTCCTCTCTCTTCGTACTCCATAGGTTCTTCTACTTCGTTTAGCCTTCTTTGTTTCATGTTCATTTTGTTTTATAATTAATTAAAAGCTACTAAACTTAAAATTGAATTACAAAAGGGAATAAAGAATGGCACGCATGCCTCCCTCAAACCCAAAAACATAAAAATATAACCAGCACGTACAACTACATCACAACCATGTAGTTTATATTTTTGGTCTATGGCTTATGCTCATGGCATGCATGATGAACTATAAAGCAGGAAAGTACTAATAATAAATTGCAGGTGAAAATACTTAAGTTGTGGTTTGTTAGGACCTACTATATATACATATGCACCGTATATATACTTTATCCTAATAGTACATGCAAACCATGAGTTTCACCCTTACTGTTTCACACCTATGCAACCTGTCATTCTTCAGAAATGACGGTTTTTACCTTATTGATACATATTGGCAGTTTAGGAAAATTTACCTTTTTAAAATTTACAAACCCATAGTTAGGGTTTCAAAGATTTAAAATTAGAAAAAGTCTGTGATTTAGGTAACAAGAAACCTTAAGTCACCAAGTTTTAAAACCCTAGTTTCCATGTTCATGAATCTGAGATTCCAATTTCGGTAAAACAGAAGTCTCATCAGTTTATGGAAACTCTTTGCTTGGTCACCAAGATTTGCATCATTTGATTTTTTGTAATCTCATCTAGGTAGGATACATAAAATCGACTCAGTTAGCTAGGGTTTTAGTAAATTTAAATTAAACTATCTTATTCCTTAAGTATTTTTGTTATCATGTGATTTATGTATGGTAACCTAGGGTTTCCAAAAATAGCTTTAGCCTATTTTTAGAAAAGTTCACACTTTTCCAAAAATATCTAAAACCCACAAGCACATAAGATTAATTGCATTCGAGGAACTACAAATCCAAGTAAACCCTAGTTCTTGTAATTATGCCAACACGAATTAAGGTTTCTATATTTGATTTCAAATACCCTTGTATCCTCATAAGTCGACTCCATTAGGGTTTAGAAAACACTAATTGGATTGATTCTATATACTCAAAACCTTCAAACCCTAATTTAATCACAAGAGTGATTAAACCATAGTTGTCACAAAAGCGAAAACCATAACTAATGCAAATTGACTAAACATATGCATACCTCATTTAAAGATTCAAACTTTATGATAATATTAACAATTACTAAGAACCCTAACCACATTATACATGATTAGGGTGGCTCTGATACCACTGTAGGGGTTCGGTAGTCACCCGTATGGCCTATAAACATGCACAACGAAAAATAAACATACAAATGGCATGTAGCCAAAACCCTAATAGCCAGATCTACTAATCAGAGATATAACCTTACTAAAAAAGTATAAAGGGCATTTATAGAAAACTTACTTGTTTCCTGTAGTTATGTAAGCTTTGTGGAAAACTAGAAGGGGGGTTGAATAGTTTTATGTCTTTTTCAATTTTTTATAAAAATTTGTTTTGTAAATAAAAGCTTTGATTCGACCTTATGTGAACTCAAATCTTGCACAATTTGAACAATTATATCTAAGTACGAAAGTAATAATAATGTAAGTGAAATGATAAATAAGAGATGGAAGGATCAAACCACGACACGAAGGATTTATAGTGGTTCGGTAATGAAGCATCTCTTCGCTCTACTCCACTCCCTGAGCACCTAACTCGAGATTTTTCTTCACTATGTCAACAAGCTCCCTTATGGTGGAGAACACCTTACACACCTTTGCTTACACCAATTACCGACACTAAGCAAAATGTCGAGCTCTAATCCTAGCTAGAACCAATCTCACGACTCTAATCACTACCCAACTTCTTCACAACTTTACACAACTTCTTCACGACTTAACACTACTTCTTCACACCACGAACTTCTTCACACTTTCACACTACTTTTTCACACCACGACTTCTGATGAACTCAAATAAGTACATTTTATTATCATCATTTATCCTATTTATTTAACTTGTTTTTCTCTATTATGTATGAGAATCGGTGCTTTAATGTTTACCTTAGTGATTCTCAGGTAAAAACAGGTAAAAGGTGAAACTTGGCGATTTTGGACTAATTACGGAGCAAAATGAGCAAGATGTCAAAAGTCTACTGAAACCCAGAAGATGCGCCGTATTTAACTCAACAGATACGCCGCAATATCATACTTAGATGAATTCGAAGACCATTGCCTGACTTTGAAGAATACGCCGCATGAAATTCTACCATGCGCCGCATATGAAACTTTGGTCAAAGAAGAAGATCAAGCTCGTTATACTCTAGATACGCCGCATCACACAATTGACATACGGCGTATCACTATCAAGACTTCACCAGAAACAATCCAAGACAACTGAAGGACATGCACCGCATAAAGATTCAAGTTACGCCGCATCTAATGGCGGTGTACGAATATTCCATAATATAATAAGCTTGGACCCCACGCGAAGTTAAGTCAATGTGCCGCATCTGCTCATTACATGCACCGCATCGAACCCTCAGATAGAAACTATAAATACCCCAAGATCTAGACAAATTTGGTGTGCACCATAACCATAAGTAGGCGAATTTAGACGAACAAGCAACACAAGACACAACCCAAACAAAGATCTTAGAGCTGTAAGAAGGTCCTGCATGTATTCAATTCATTAAGTAGTTTTGTTTTACTGTAATAGTAAGCTTTAATTCATCAGTATTGATGGCCGGTAGTTTGTGAGTACGCAAAATCAAATGCCCGCCTTAAAATTGCTTTCCCATCAATTAAAGTTTATATGTTTGATGTCTTTGGTGAACTTATATTAGTGCATTGATTACCTCTGTGTCTAGCTGAGCACTGCTTGGGCTGCCATACCCCTTCCTCGCCTATTTAATCCGATGTCTTTGGATAAGTAGGATATTCATAAGTAATCATTAAGGGTTTACTCGCCGATATAATGAAACCAACGAGTACGGGCTTAATTATATACACTTCATATAAAACTAGCAATAAAACAAGTGACAAGCTGCTTAATTATCAGGACAGGTCTTCTTATTGTCTCTATTATCTATCTGTGTACGTGTATGCTATTCGGTGATTTGTTCTCATTAGTTTTTACTGTTTAATTAAATAACCAAACTGTGCCAGTCTCTCAGGCTGAACCCCTTTCGTTAGATTAGACTGTAAAGCTAACTTATATATTAAAATACTGATTAGGATAACTAGATAATACGTTTCACTCTTAGTGATCGACACTCTGCTTACCATTATATACAAATTGACCGGGTACACTGCTCGTTAAGTGTGTGTGTTATTGATAAGTCGGCTAAATATAAATGTAAAACTTGAATAGGCATTAACACTGCTAAACCGCAACGACACATCACACGCATCAACTTCTTCACACCTTCACAACACTACTTTCACACCAATCTAATCAAACACTTATGTTCACACCTATCTAACTAATATACATACCTTTGTACAAATGAATAGTTGATTTACAAAGTAAAACACACAAACAACTTACGTAGTAGGATCACACTAAGTTGCAATACTCCTTGTCTTGATGAATAGAAGTATTCTTCTCTTGCACTTGAATGATTGAAGCTTGGATCACTTGGAAACAAAAGCTTATGATTATATGATCAAAGGATTTAGAAAGATATGTAAGAAAGATTTAAACAGAAAGTTTGGAGTACAAAAGGTAAGGAAAAATGTCAGGAAACAGTCCAATATTTTTAGGCAATCTGAGGGCCTGAGGAGCGGGGCCGGTCCCCTTAAAGTGTGGCCGGCCCCCTAAAACTTTAAGGAGGCCGCGCTATATTTAAGGGGGATGCCCCTTCCATAACAGTCCTCAGTTTTGTCTTAAACTGGGGAAGGTTTTTCTGGAACATTTTTATTATTTTTGGTTGAAAATTTGAATTCAAATATTTATTATGAATTAAACATTTTCCTTTATGTACCAAAAATGTTTTGTAAAAGATATAAAATGTTTTGTAACATTTTATAAAAAATCTAGTGATTAAATAAAAGTTCCTTTGATCATAAAACGCACTGAGCATTTGTTTATTAATACTTTAAGTGATTAATTAGTTAAAATGAATATTTACGACTAAATACTTGTTTATGTAATATTTTACGTTTAATGATTTTACATTTTGTGATTATTAAAACGTAGAGATATCGAAAAGTATTAATAACGTTTTTAGGCACTATTTATATCAACAAGCTTCCTGACCAACTGGCGCGCATAATTACCTTCTTCTCTTCCCTGGTTCGGCTAGTTTAGGGTTTTCTGGGAGAAAATCTCAATTTGGGTTGCGTCAAGTAACCATCGATATTGCACTGGTAGATCTATGGCTCGAACCTATGCAAGTTGGCGAGTACGGAATGGAGTAAACTAGTTGACTAAGGACTCGACTAGTACAAGTCAACTTAAGGTCGACTCTGGGATCGGTCAAAGGGTAAAACCCTTCTTTGGTTGACTGATCATAGGAAGCGGCAAAGAATGGGAGGAATTTAGAGATAGTTGGTGTGTTATATGAATCCATAGAATTCCCTTTGTATTTATATGATACTTAGAAGATTTCTTAAAGGATTAAGATACCTCAATAATTATTCTTAGGCACTCCTAGTTTGATAATACATCAAACTCAACAACTCCTCCATTCTCTTAGGGTGTCGGCCAAACCACTATACTACTAGATTTGTAGTTTTTCCTTTTTAGTGCTTATATATTTATCTACGATAAATGTATATATAATCCAGGATAATTACTGCTTTAACCCTCAATGAAAGTACTATGTGATTTCATTTCCTCTCTACTCTTGATTCATTTCGTAACTCGTTTCTCATTTCCACTTATTCGTTCTGTTTAATGTGCGCCATTGTGATTCTTCGGCATTTATGTGAAAGCAATTAGTGAAAGATGTTGTTTCTATGCACACAATCTTTTCGGAAGATATGAGCTAACATTATTTATTTATTTATTTATTTATTTTTTTATTTTACAAAAAGCGAGTTTATTATACACTTATCATTTAAGTGCCATTTACCATCTTGGCTTGGCCAGTTTATATCTCTAATTAATAATTATCAAAAAAAAAAAAGAAAAAAAAAAAGAAAAAAAACATAATTAGTTATAATATGTTGCAACGAGTAGGCAAACACATCATCGTTTATTATACATTAATCATTTACGTGCTATCATCTACCATCTTGGTACGTATAGGCCAGCTATAGTTATCGTTAATGCACAACAAATCATGCACGTCCTAACTTTATTGGCTAGCTGTGTTAATATAATGATGAACAGTTCATCGGTTTTACTATTAATAAAGTAACTTGGCATGAGTAATCACCTTGGCTTTAAAGCATTATTAAAACGGTTCTCCAATTACTGCGCCCAATATGTTGTCCAATTGTCGCGCGTGCATTTAAATACTTACCTTTCATCTTCAACTAGGTAAATAAAAATTGAACTTGTGATAGTTACTGATTTATATATTATTAATCATGTGCGTTTGAATTTAGTTAGCGATATTTAGTTTAATTCTTAATTTCGTGGTCGGTATCATATCTCTAGAAGAAGAAGACGAGAAAATAAATGACTGTGACCCCCACTAAAAATCCATCAAACAATTTTGTAGACTAATTATACAAAAATATATAACGAGCTTATAAAAGTCTCTCTTATTCAAATTTTCATGAGAAGTTATATATGTTGCAAGTTGATCAGCCATTTATCTTACTGTACTTTTTACTATATCGCTATTATAGTCAGAAAAAAATCTTCTTAGGGCACGTTTGGTAAGCAGAAACCCAGAGAATGAGATAAAGAATGAAAAGAAATTAAAAAGATGAAATTCGTTGAGAAATTTTACATTGTTTGGAAAGAATAGAGAACCGCGTGAATCACTACACTACTTGATTCGCATGGTTCTCGCTCAGTTGGTAGCTCCGCTCTTGCAATTCGGTCGTTACAATTACGGGTTAGATGTCTAATTGTCCAGGCGAAAAGCTGTCAGAGTGCGATTAACTCTGGATTTGAAACTACTGCTAATATACCTTGTATTGGCCATAGTCATTACTTATTGTTTACAGTCATTTTCTATTTTACTTAGCCTACTTCTTTATCATTAGATCAATTAGACAGGGCCTTTGCAATTTCAGAATCCCCTGCCGAATGGTTCGAGATAACGCAGGACAAAGAGGTTAGAGGTATAACCATATTCTCAAATCTCAACTTTCAACTTTATGTGAATTTAATAGAATTCATATATAGTATTCATCGAGTATCAAAATAATATTGACATTTAACAACAATAGACCACTCAACATCGATCATTTCGAGAAGATATCCGATTGTCAACAATATATTGACCTCATCGAGTTTAATTAAATTAATGACTTCTAGAACAAATGACCTCATCCAAAAAAAATACCTCCTTGTTTTGAGAGACACATAATATTTATCTAAATACGAAATCATCAGTGACGTTTATAAGAAATATTCTAATAACTAGTTACACGACATTCAACATGAAATTTTGTGTATCAGTTCGGTATTTTTTTTAATGGTTCTTATATATCACATCACATCAATGATAAAAGAACCACCACGAAGTCACCAAGTTTAGGGTACAAACAAACGAAAAATCCACATGATATCTTAAGTTATAATAAAATATGTAATTATTTAACTTTGAAAAGCCAATATGGATGCATGACAAACTTATACCAATAATATAACTAAAACACAAAGCCAACATTGGACAAGGGCACAAATGTCTTATCATGTTTAAAAGTAAAAGAGAGACAAAGATCGTCCGTGGTCAATTATGTTTTTTCTTCTTTTTTCACATATTGGCCCTTGAGCTTTCAGTGCCCTTTCACTTAAGGACAGACATATTTTAATATGAAAGAATAAAAAGCCTTGGTTGAATGGTTGTTGCTAATATCATAGCCAACCACTCCAAAAGGAAAGGAACTTGAGACCGGTCTAAAATGTCTTTATCTTAAAGAGGAATATATGCATTGTGGAATGAAATCCTAAATCAATAATAACTAAATAGAGCTATATATATAGGTCATTGTTATAATATACCACATTATAAAACCAGTCAGAAGATAGATATGCGACATGCACAAGTGTAGCTATTTAGTATTCAAGGATAGAAATAAAAAGTCACGGTTAGTTGAGTTTATCAAGCATTTCAACTTATCAATAGTAATTTCAAGTCATGAATCACGTTGTCTAGTAAATCCCCCTAGGGTGCAAAATGATTAAGTCTTACGTTTTCATTGGTGTTAATTTTTTTTTTCCTGGTAACCATGCATGGTCGTTTCCGATGTTTTGATCGATTAATCTACGAGTTTAAGAACCGTCACAAATTTAAATCGGTAAAGCTTTCTCTCTGGCTGATCACTTCAGGTTTATTTCCACACGAAATAAGGTTTAAACTTGTGACCTCCTAGGCTCCTACATATTGATAATGGTAGTCACAATCCCCTTTACTAACTCGGGTTGCTAATTTACCCTCACGGTAGATTAGCCTTATTTATATGACTGAAAACATACTGAAAGGCCAAATCACTTCATCATAAGAATTCAAATTGCCACAAATAATTATTAACGACAATGTATCAAGAAAATGACAAACAAAACACCAATGCTGATTAATTTGGTCTTGGAATCTCATTAAAGAAGAAACAAGATGTAGCATTTTCTGACTTATCACTTGATACCCACATACAATAATTAGAGTATGAAAAATTATAATATAAACAAAATGCATCATGGGTTATATTTTTATGCACGGAATAATTGTACTGATCAAATCAATACAACTACCAAACAAGAAAAAAGCTGAAACCGTAATACAATAATCTCATTTATACCCCATATGGTATTGTTGTGAAAAGGAAATGGTACCAACGTGGTCATTTCTTTATAACGTTAACCTCAACTTAACGGCATACTCACGGCAACACTATTAGAACTTTTACAACTAAGTATTCCAAGTAATCCCCATGACGTTTTCCGTTGAACATCAACTTGTTTAAACGAGAAACGATCACTATGCTGAAAGCTTTGTCGATTTCTTATGTCCCGGAGATCCATCTCCGGGGGGCCTTTCATAGGCCCAAACACGCGATCAGACCATCTAGAAGAAGATGTTTTAGTACTTAAACTAGTACGATGATTGTCAGGTGGTGGTTCATACATCAATCTTGAATTATTCCTATGCAACTTCTTGTAATCCAAAGAGTGGCTGTTTCTAACGAGTTGGCTGGCTGTTGGTTTGTTTGCTGTGCTCTTTAGCTCGCGCATTGACTCAGACCTCTTGCGATGTGTCTTTTTACCATTACTTGTTTTATTTTGTGTTGGTGGTAGTTGATCCTTTGTTGGTATGAGCTTGCCACCAGATATCATATCTTCTGCATGAGACATCTTAGGTTCCTCAGTAAAACCACCAAAATCGCCGCTACAAAACTCAAACAAATCTTGGCTAGGTGACGATGGCGCGTTTTGATGCTCATGGTTTTGATATTCAGAATCCGTATCTTCTGTTAGAGGAAAATCCGTGAGGGAAAGTGTTTCGAGTGCCTCTAGGTCTTGATCATCTTCGTTGACACTCATTTTTCCGTACACTATTTGTGTCTGTTTTTCTTTTGGTGATACTAATGATGAATATATAGAGTATAAGTGGAGTCAAAGGTATTTGATGTATGAAGACATACGTCTATATAAAGAAATCATGTATCATTAAAAATATGCATGCACTAATTATGATTTGTAAACAAACAGATAATATAATAAAATATGGGATAATTGAGTTGGCAAAACATAGCCATCTTTCTTGTGGCGTATCCTAATGTCACTTTACCGTATTAATATTCTCATACCACACACTCAATTAACAAATAGATATAAACAAGTATCACAGCAGCCCTTTAACCCTTTATATTACACATGCGTAACATTTCTATAAAAATAAAATGCAAACGAACGTATGGTACGCTCTTATCGGCCATGTAGATAAAACTTTCCAGTAGTACAAATTTTGGTTTTGATGTATACAATAAAACAGACAAACCTGGGAATAAAACCTCGGCTAAGTTAGATTAAGTGAAGCTTTAGAGCATGTAGTATGATTTAGCTCTATTATTCTTAGTGCTTTTATCTAATTTTAAAATATCAAATAATTGCTTTTTTAGTAATTTTTATTAGACCGCTATATATATCATACGTAATAATTGTAACTTACAACTGGCCATGCGTGTAGAAGTATACAAGTATACATTCTCAGCTCCATTTTCTTCCTTCTTTGTCTTCACGTTAAAATAAATTCTAGGATATGTAAACTGATCTCGTCGTTGTCATCATGGTTACATGGCGGTTTGTTGACGGTCAGGATGGGCTCAGTACTTTAAGTCATTAGAACGTAACTATATTTGTACGAGTATAAATGCAACAAAACTGCAAAAAATGCACGATTTCATTAAAACTAGTAAACAAACTAAGAAAATTTGTACGGAGTATTTCTTTTGACATGTTATCGGACTACCTAAACAAGACATGTATTTATACAACACAAAATTTCGAGACCAGGCTCATTTCGGAGAAAACGAGATTTTGAAAGAAAATCTAGGCAAACATCAATCGGGTTCCTGTGAACCCGCAAAAATCCCCTAGGTCCGCCTCTGTAAAGGTGTGGTGATGGCACTAACATTAGCTTAACCTTACTGGTCGATTTGTATACCATTGTAAATCTCTTACTATGTAATAAGAAAAGATATAAATTGAACAGATTGATATTTTAACTGGCAAATAAGAGAACTTAATTGGAATGACAATGTTGTAGACGTTATGGTTAATTTTGTCAGGCACTAGCCAAGCCATGCACACTCAGGTCATTCTTAAATCGGATGGAAAAGCCATTTTTTGTACTTTTGTTTATGCTTCTAATTCTTATGAGACACGAAGAGACGTTAAGAAAAGTCTTGATCCATAAGCAGTTTGTTTGAGCAAGACCATGGATCATCATGGATTATTTTAATGTTGCGTTGTTCATTGAAGATACATATTTTGGCTGAAGAAGATCAATATATCCATGCATGAATTCAATGATTGTGTTACTAATATTGAGGTTGAGGATGTTAAATGTACGGGCTTGCACTATACTTGGAATCAAAACCTAATGCTAAGAATATAATCTTGAAGAAGATTGATCGTGTTATGTGCCATATTGGATTCAATAACGAGCACCCTGGCTCGTTCGCGATTTTCCAACCCTATCGTATATCTGATCACTCCCTGGCTGTGTTGAAGATTTGAAAAGTATCAATGGACAAACCAAAGGCATTTAAAATTTTTAATTCCCTTCCTTACAAACATGGAATTTAAGAGTTTGGTGGCGGTTATTTTTTTATTTTATTTATATCATTTTCTTATTTTACAAATGTTAAAACATAAAACTATTTACTATCATACCTAGCTCCAACAAGATTTTGGTATTATTGCTGTAATCAATCCATCTACTATCTTGAGTGTTTGGCTATATATTTTACTTCAAACAATAAATGGCCACACTTTTTCATTTTGAGATTAAACCTGATTAATTTTTGATGGCCGGCTATCGTGATGCTGCTAGATTATTTCATGACAACAATATCGACTTTGATAGCTACGACATACATGCTTCCTTTATCTTCCAGAAATAAAATCTAGCTGTCTATATCGTTGAAAATTTTCAAATAATAATTCATACTCCCAAAGTTGCCTTGAGCAACGATCTATATAATAAACGAGTCGCACCAGTCACGCGTTACCGCGACATTTCAAAGTCAAAAGCAATTTCGAAACAACTAAAAATATGTAAGCAATTTTTATTTTTATTTACTTTTTCACTATTATTATTATTATTATTATTATTATTATTATTATTATTATTATTATTTTGAAATGCGAATGTAAAATATATTTATGTTTCTCGGAAAGATAAATTATTCACACAATAAAGTTATTTACTTTTTCAGACATATATAGTATCTCACTGTCTCAATTAAGACTTAAACCTGCTTTTTTTTTGGTTAACACTCAATTCCCATAAATAAAAGACACTTTATTTAATACGACAGTTATAAAGAAATACATAATGCATAATCTATAATAAAAATTGATTTGTATACAAGCTTCTATACGTGGTAGCAATGTTTAAATAACACATTTTTAGTGATCTTTTTACAAGATACGGAGTAGTTAACATTTAACAAACAACACAATTTGTTCTATATGTATCATTGTAATTTTAGACGCATTTGATCGTAATTCTTAAACTTCTTAGTAATAAATTTTTTAAAAACAAATGTATCATTTTGTTTTTGTGTCATTAGCTGTTATTTAAGGATATTTGGTTACTATCTGATGATTTTTACCCTACTAAAAACTATATAACTTTATAAATAAACTATCTAATTAACCTTTAATTTAGGGAAGTGTTTTGAAACTCGCTTGTAAACGGTAGAGTTAGGTAAGATGAAAAGAAACCACAATTACAAATTTTAGATACATCCATAAAAATAAATGCACTTTCAATTATATCTCTTTTCTTATTTAAAATATGTGACTAGAATTTTTCATTTTTTTCAATTTAATAATTCTTCTCATCAGATCTCATTCGATAAACGATATATGAATGTTTGTATACTATGATAATTGTAAAAACACTATTCATCAAACAGTTAAAATTACAATTAATTTCTCTAAACTACAAGCTTCATCGATGGTAAGTCAGCTACCAAGAAATATGATACTTGTCCAAAACGAATAAAACATAAATCTTCTTTTCAAATAAAACAAATTTTGTCAATTCTTCGTTTATTAGTTGAATTAACATGTTGACTCGCAAAACACGTTTTAGTTTTTTCTTAAAATGACAATCTAAATCAACAAAACAATTTTGGATTTTTTGGGTGACTTTTATCATGCGTAAGTGGTTCAGCTACGCCCACGAATCCAGTAAGATGATCTTACTAATTGCATCATCATTTTGTGTCTACACACACATATATATTATAGCTTCTAGATAATTTAAAATCAACCAAACTATTTAATAATGTTTGCCTTAATAAAGGATCATGCCAAGGGTTCCCGTATTTTTGGTAAAGTNTTCTACACCACCTGCTGCATCTACTTCTCAGGGACCCGCATCTTCTCTAGGGCTCCCTGGTACTTCGAGACAGCTTACTCTTCACCAGGCTTTAGCTCGAGTGGCTCTACGTTTCGCCCACCGAGCTACGACACGCATGTCTGTGTGTCCTTCGCGACCACCCATGCATTTTGATGTTCACGCTCTTCTGTCAGATGCACCACCGGTATCATCACGTCGTCGCCCTATGAGGAGACGTCGATTGATGGAGTACCCCTCCGAGGAGGAGGAGGAGGATGACGATCCTCAGGAGGGTGATGAGGAGGATGATCCCCAGGAGGAGGACGATCCTCAGGAGGGTAGTGAGGAGGATGACCCTCAGGAGGAGGATGACCCTCAGGAGGAGGAGATGCCTGATGATGATGGTTTGCCAGCACAGCCTGATTCTCCGATACACCCGTTAGAGCCGGTTTCACCTGATCACCAATTCTTGATTGATTCCCCACCTGGTAGTCCCGTGGCATCGGACGCGTTATCTGAGACATCTGCTGAGTCTGCAGAGTTGGGTGAGACTGGCAGGATTTGGGCTCGACTTACGGAGTTAGGTGAGAGGATCATGCATATGACTGATCGGATTGATAG